>JAFMOD010000998.1:1132503-1266741 GCA_019802435.1 Corydoras maculifer
ATATATATATATATATATATATATATATGCACGGTGGCTTAGTGGTTAGCACGTTTGCCTCTCAGCGCTAGGGATTCCCGGTTCGAATCCCCAACATGGAGTTTCCATGTTCTCCCCGTGTCTGCATGGGTTTCCTCCGGGTTCTCCGGTTTCCTCCCACAGTCCAAAAACATGGATCAAGTCAATTGAATTCTCCAAATTGCCCCCTATAAGAGTGTGTTTGTGTGAGTGAGTGTGTGCCCAGCGATGGATTGGCGCCCTGTCCTGGGTCTATCTGCCCAGCGCCCGAGACGTTCTCCCCTGGATGGGCATGGGGAACCCCACCGCGACCCCAATAGAGGATAAGTGGGAGATAATGAATGAATGAATATATATATATATATATATATAATTTTTTTTTTAGTTAACAAAGTTAGGCAAACTAATAAATTACACGATTTCTTTTTTAATTGTACTTATTCTAAAACAGGGCTCTGTAATAGGGCTGAAGTTCTGCAAACTCTATTTCCAGTTTAATGTGCACTTTGTCTAAATGGGACTTTTTTTTACTATGTAAGCAGGGTGCTTGTTAAAAGAGAAGACATGCAGTCTTGTTTCCACCAGGTGGTGGAGAGAGGAAGGAAATTGATTAAAAAGGGCAGAGCCAGTGAAGCGGGAGTCATTTTGTCACTGGTTGCCTCCTGCTGCTCTAAAGAGCTGGAGAAGTGGCCCCAAAAACTTAGTTTATCAAATGGATTGTTCAAGGTGTTTTATAATTATGCAGTATATGTGCACAGTCCAGGCTTCTTTTTTTTTATATAATATATACTGTTGTAATTATCTGATGTTAAAATTAATGCACCATTCGTGTACTTACGTCATATTTTGTAGTAAATATCTGCATAATCCTAGACTTTAAAAAGGTTAGGGGTTTTTCATTTGTTGTCAGAAACTTACCAAAATATAGAAAACTATGTCGTAAAACAAAGTCATTGTACAACAGAGGAACTCTGGACTTTCTAGACTGGTATTGCATCCATACATCATAGAACCAGGAGACTTTATGAAGTTATCATTTTCTTTCCATCTTATTCCAGCTCTGGATTCTCTGTGCTTCTTTAGGAAGAACCCGAGCAGCAGTGAAGAACATGGCTCCCCAAGTGTATTGCGTTTTTATTGCCATCTGTCTGCAATGCCTTGAGCTAAAATGGCAGGTGCTAGAGGGTCTGCACTGATGAGTTTAGTGATTAAAACTCCTATCTCACTCTCTCTCTCTCTCTCTCTCTCCTTCTCTCTCTCTCTCTCTCTCTCTCTCTCTTTCTCTCCACCCCACCCTCTCTCTCTCTCTTTCATATTTCTGTGTGTGTGTGTGTGTGTGTGTGTTTGTGTGTGTGTGTGTGTAGTGTAGTGTAGCATGTGTAATTTAACTTTTATATCTGTCCCCTAAGCGTGTTAATAAATAATGGCCTGTGTTGATTTACAGTAATTAACTTTTTGAACCACTATCCCAGTGAATTTATTTGAGAATAAATTCAAAAACCTCAGGGAGAAATGATTATTTATTGTATATAGTTTTAACAGGGGGCAGCTAAAAATCCTACAGATGCACACTGCACTACATCTATTTCACAATCATCACTAATCAGTACAAATACAGATAGTTTGAAGTGATCTGTTATTAAATTTAGTGCTACCTTTTAAACTTAGTTTAATTCTCACAGATCATAATGCTTTATAACTTTCATTTTGTTGTTGTGGAAGTTTTATTAATAATCAGATAATTTCTGGTGAGGATTTTGTGAGGACAAAGTGCTTCCCACCCCCCCCCACCCCCCCATGGCCTATACATGACAAACAACCATGCTGTCCAGTTATTAAACCCATTTATTGATTCATTATAAATTTTGTAGCTTGAATTGACAATGTTTGACTTGTTAGCCTATTAACTATGGACAGTCCAGGCCATTTGGAATCTAAATTATGATTTCTTGGAACTTTATCACACACTGGCTGTTTACAAACAGGCAGCTCATTTGAAATCCCCCAAGGAGTTTGGCAATGACATTTAAAGGACATCCCAGAGGTCTGTTAAGCTGTTGCACAGGCATCTCTGACTTTATTCTGACTCCTCCCAAAGCAGCTGGACTGGGTTAGGGTCGAATGACTAGGAAAGTCATTCCATTAACTCCGAGCTGCCTCTTTACTCTGTAATTATCTCCTGCACATCAATGAACAGGGAGGAAGGGAGAAAATGAATTGTAATTTAAAAGGCAAAATGGTCTAAATTAATGAATGTATTATTATATGCTGCGTCATAATTACTATGCACATCGGTGTATAACCTCATTATGCAATTTTTGTCATAATGTTTATTATGGTGCATTGCCTTGAATGTAGTGTAACCTGATTACATCGTTGTGCCTTATACATCATCACTGTTTTCCACACCCCCTCCCTCAATCAGCATTTAGTACAGGGCCAAATGGAGGTGGCTGGTGTAATTATCATGTTAGGGAGGTCAGAAGGTAGGGCATCGTCTCCTTTGCCTCCATTCATCAAATCTCTGGAGGTCTTGCTGTTAAGCTCACCAGATATTTGAAGGAATGAGATGTGGATGCGTTTGTGTGTTCAGTGGAATGACAATGAGGCTTGTGCTTTGCCTCTGCGAGATCATCAGCAGTTGACAGATGTGAGGGTAATACCATCTGACGGTGGATGAACGCCAACAGTCATGCTATCTATTAGGTCCTCTTTGGAACATGGTGGGGCTGCATCAATCAGGCAGATCAGGTTAAATATATGTATTTCTACAGTCTTTCTTCACAGCTCTTTGAAGTGTTCTACACAATTAACACCTGAAAGATCCTTTCCAAAGTCACAGAAGTAAAAGATAAGACATCTGTACTGTTTATATTTATAGTATTAAAAAGTGTATATTTGTTATACAGTGTGCAGAGGGGTAAATTTCTCTGGAGTCCGGTTGAAGCTGCACACTACCTCTGCTCTCCTCTCTAAATTATAGTAGTACACACAATTACCATCCATCCACATACAGGTGTCTGGTTTACCCAGGAAATTGTTCACTCTATCATAAATTATGTCTGTGTGTGTTCTGATGGGCTGTAATGTTGAAAAATGGGTTCATATGCTTCACAGCAGCAGTTGTCTCACTCTTCATCTTTGTGACATTCCATGGCCTGAAGACAAACTGGCACTTGAGCTTCCACTTCTCATTATTGCCCAGGTCAAAGGCAATAACCTCTTCCTCTGCATGGCCAGAGTCTTCACTGCTAACACTGAGGGCTGTGCCCCGCTTCATTGATGGGGCTTTTTGAATAAACGTCAATTCAGAATCATTACTGTGACATCAGTTCCTCTACACTGTATGGCCAGTAATAAATTGGATATTTAGATGTTATGATCTGGGGTGGGTGGTTTATTGGCTAGCACATTTGCCTTTTAGCGTTTGGGATCTATGTTTACCCCCCCCCACACACACACACACACACACCACTCTAGTATAGAATTAAAAGAAAAATAATGGATGGATGGATGAACTGGGGTTGATTCACATCATTATGTTGCAATCATCGTAGCTGCTCTCTGAACTGTTATGAACATATACAACAGGAGATGCCTGAAGAAAGTTGTCAACATGTCCTCCAAAGCTAAACGTGGCCCATTTGAATGTTTGCATGTACTACTTTGTTTTATTCAGGCAGTGACATCACTACTTCCATTCTCTCTGTAATAACTGCTATATTAATTCCGGGTATCACTCTAGTGCATCACAGAACACCCACTTTAGAATGGGTGGTAATTTGCCTCAGCAACTCTCCCTCCATAAACTCTTCGGCAGCAAGCCCAACGTTTATGCCGATGATTGCAGTGAAACTTCCAGCATTAACACTGAAGAGCTTTTTAATCAGCTTTTGGTCCAGCTCCTCCTTCTTGGCAGAACCAGAATGCATGGCATCTCTCTCCCCAGCCAGAGCAACCAGCTGGCCATAAAAGCAATGTGTTTTTTATCTCCCATAATGCCTATAACAGCATCCCCTTTTCTGGGAAGTTCTTCCCTTGATTAATGGAACCTGACAGTGGAATGATGTTTCGTTCAAACACGAGCATTAACACTACTGAGTGACTTTCTCTGCATTGATGTTTGCCCCCGCATACCCTACACATTCATTAGGCAGGTGTTTTTTTTTCTTAATGTTTGTAAATTGAAGGTGTAATTGAAGGTAATCGGGCTACATCATCCTGCTCTGGCTTGCAGGGTGTGGCTGAGCTAAAATGATCTGTTGATCCTGAATCCTGTGTGTAATCTATTTCTAGTTTTATTCTGCCATTTTAATTGTAATAACAGTTTGTTTATATCATGTCGTAGATGGAAATTGTCATATTGTATTATTTCTATTCCTGTCTGTTTGTGGTTTGTTTATGAAGCAAACATAGAAACACCATCATAAATATCCAGCATAAGTCTTTAAATGCTTAATGACTTAATTAGTTTACTATGTAGTAAATAAGGGAGCGAGTGATCCATTCTATTGTTCCTATGTTCTACTAGTATTTTTTATTATTGTAGTTTTGTTTAGTTTAAGTAATAAACGTGGATGTAAACGCTGGTGGGTAACAATAATAGTAATGCACTTTTGTTTTTGCCCTTCGTCTACCACACGGGGGCAGAACTGAGGATGAGTCTCTCTCCCCTTCTCCCCCCCCCTCTCTTTTTTTTTTCCTCTCTCCCTCCCTCTCTCTCTCTCTCCCTCTCTCTCTCTCGCGCTCTCCCTCTCTTAATTTTTTTTTTTTTTTTAATTTTTCAAAAGCTTTATTTGCATGACAAATTATACATTTGTATTGCACAAAGCTGGTGTACAAAATAAAAACAAAAAACAATTACAAATTTACAAAATTACAAAAAATGTACATAATATACAAATACAATGAAATATGTATAAAATATACATATATATTTAAATATTTAAATAAAAGTAGAGGTGTGTGTGTGTGTGTGTGTGTGTGTGTGTGTGTGTGTGTGTGTGTGTGTGTCTCCCCCCCCCCCCCTCTCTCTCTCTCTCTCTGAGCAGTCACACAGCGCACCCTCCCGGACCGTAAAGGAGTGCCGCCGCATCTGCCTCTCATCCTGTCGGTCAGTGAGCGCTGGACGGCGGCGTCCTGTTGCTCTGCCTCTGAAGCGCGCAGGCTGAATAGTGTTTTTGTGTTTTGTGTTTTTTAGTATTTCTGAAAGTTTGCGTGCTGCCTGCTGCAGATTTCTGGCCATGCGCAGTTGTCCGCTGCGCTGTGAGCAGTTCGGCGCCTGAACGCTTTAACTTTGATGCAGGATGGGATTATTCAGCTGCTCTGCTGCGCTCTGGATGCTGAACGCGCTTTCAGGTGAGACTGTCCTCAGTCTCGGGGTTTTGTTGACTGTGCACCTGTAGTGCAGGTTAATTACCGCTGTATAAATGACGTGAAGCTTTAGGTGCCTGTTTAACGCGTGCATGATGCTGCTGTTCTGTTCTGAATGAGAACTCTCCCGTTATAGCCTTCGTTTGTTTGTCTCCATCAGTTTGCGCTTTGGACCTGGAGCCGTCTCTGCGTGTGGACATCCTCAGCGAGCTGAACGTAGGAGAGTCGTTTAAAGGAGTTACCCGAGTGCAGGGCTTCCATAATGACAGCAGCGCCTTCCTGTTTAAAGGTACTTCTTTAAGAGCTTACCTTATATAGAGATAGATTCACTGCAGTGCTGGTCTTAATGTCCAAAAACATCACTTATTTTTTTAATGAATTTTCCACAATTATGAATGAACAATAATAATTAAATTCTTTAAGGAACATTTGTTGTTTGTTATTCACTTGACTATTTTGCTGTGTTGCTTCTTGAACACCTCTGTGTGTATTAAGTATATTTTAACCTGCGGACAGAACTCACCCCAAACAAATCCCATGTTTTGTTTTGTTTATTGTATTTATACAACTTATAAATATGCCAACTCGGTTGGCAATCAGTCAATGAAGGCAGATTGTCGGACACAATAAGAAACATGCACTCAGCTCAGATGAACTTATAACACATTAAATATTTAAGTGTTTTGATACATAAACTCATGTTTTTTCTATTTCTACATAATACAGAACATTAGTATTACATTTGAGTTCAGCTCCTGTGAACACCTTGCGCAGGTCAACACACAAACAGCTTGA
The DNA here is from genome assembly GCA_019802435.1 of Corydoras maculifer. NCBI lineage: Eukaryota > Metazoa > Chordata > Actinopteri > Siluriformes > Callichthyidae > Corydoras > Corydoras maculifer. Next base: position 1,138,690 of record JAFMOD010000998.1, read on the forward strand.
CCCCTAAAGGCAATTAATTATCACTAATTTAAGTGAAATTGCCTGAAAGAAACCCACTCAGACTCAGGGACAACATGTTCACACAGAAAGGATTCTGTAAGGTGGCGTTGTCATGTCTGTTTAGCATTTAGATTTAAATAATTTTAAAATGAACTAAACATCGTGCTGCATCTGGTGGCAGTGGTTCCATCCTATTCTTGTGTCGGAGCTGCAGTGCTCCATGTGACCTGAGTATGTGGGTTTCTTCTGGGAGTACTGATTTCCTCTCATCTATCAAAAACCTGCGGGTAGGTGAACTCTTTATTCTAAATTGCTCCCAGTTTTGCTGAGTTAATCATGTTTCATGACATTTATTGTTCCTTTTTAAATATACGAGCTTCGTTACAATGTTCTACTTGCAAGGCAAAGGATTTCCACAGCGTTCACTGTCACATGTAAAGATAATTTGTGTGATTTCTCAATAAAATCATAATAATAACTGTAATAATAAGGATGGACTATTTTCATGGTTACTAATCTGCCACTTTACTTCATTAACCTCCTCGCTTCTTTACTTTTTGTCTGTTTTGTTAGTTCTTGTTCTTGCTGCTGAGTAATTGTATAGTTCTAAAATTAGACAGTAGTTCTTTTGTTTCTTGGTGTAAAATGTTTGTCCTCTTTTTACTTTTTGCCTCAATTATATGGTGCTTCATAAGCTCATTATAGAGCAGGTATTATTCGGGTTGTGGATGATTCTCAGCATTGCAGCGACGCTGACAGCATCGTGTAAGCACTGATGAAGGATTATAGGATGACTAACAAATACAGTGCAACACAGAATAAACAAACTGTCTCTAACTATATATATATATATATATATATATATATATATATATATATAGAAGGTGGCACAATAGAGTAGATGATTTCATACACAGTGAGTAGCAACACTGAAAAAATCACCAGCAGCACCACTGTGTCTGATCTAATGGTATCAGCAAAACACACACTAACCCACTACCTCCAGATCAGTCTCCACCACTTAACTATCTGATAATCTGGATACTAATCAATAAGGTGTAGAGGATCAGGGACTAATGAATTATGTTACACATTATCCCCTCCATTTTTTGAATGTGTATCCATTAATCTGTTTTTGGACTGTGGGAGGAAACCAGTGAACCCGGAGGAAACCCACATGGAGAGAACATACAAACTCTCCAGACATCCTCTCTGAATGCTTAAAACTTGATCTGGTAAAGATTAAGTTTTTTTTAATGGCACACCGTTTCTCTGATGGGATTTCAGCCACGCTCTTCAGCTTCTCCTTACATCCCTCTAATGCTTATGAATTAACTGCACACCAGCACGTCTACTAATAAATATAGTAGAAACATATCACCTCACGGCACCGTTATTATTGTTGGAATCACGGAACATAAACCAGCCAATGACAAATTAATGTTTAATCTACTGAGAATAAGTCCAGCTAGTCAGAAGGACTGTTAACTCAGTGGGGGTTCTGTGTTGCTGGAGGTGTCGTGCTGTGTGACTGATGGAAATAGTATTTCACGTTAGCTTACTTTAAAATGTATTCATAAATGTAAATCTATGCAACGTTACCTAGCTTTTGGGAAAGTAACGTAAAGTCTTGACACAGTTCTGAGAATGCCTGCTTTGTCACGCCTAATGCATCACACTCCTTTATTCCTGTAAACCTGCTCTTTTACTGTTTCAGGATGAAATATAATTTATTTGTGTTAATATGTGGTAGAAATGCAGAAGTATGTTTTGAATTTAAAGTTTAGAAATGATTTAAAATACTGTTTTAAAATAATAATCCCTATAAAGGGTGTTCTTTACTGGAATCTTATTAGATTAGACATTCTGTGCAGTAGAGTCCCAGTAATAAATGAAACCTCTCAGAAAAGCTTCCAGTATATACAAAATGACAACATAAGCAAAATTATTAAATACATCAAGTTTGGAATTCATAAAGGCATTTCTTTGCGTCATCAGCAAAAATAAGTAATCTGGTTTGCATTCAATGTCAAGCTTAAATGAAATAGAAGATGGGTGGTAGTGGTAGAAGAAGTAACAAGCAAGGTAATGTTCTGGTTCCGCAAAAGAATCAATCGCTCCAAAACAGAGGATCCAAAGGACTAGTTATGGTGTTAAAAAGTAAAACAACATGTTAAGAAGGTATAAGAGGAACCAAGGCTGTCAAATTATAGATTCAGATTTCAGTTTGTCTGAATGCCCCATATAGATTGTCGGGTCATGCTATCGTTTGACAATTGGATTTTAAAACGACATTGAAATACTTTGTCTATTGCAAACATCTGTCCGAAAATCTGCCAGGCTGTTTGTGCAGCTGCTTTGGAATGGCACAGTTTTGCTCTCCACTTAATCTCCAGATCTCATGAAATATGGATGATAACGGCAGCCAAACAGCAGGTAAAATGGTAAACAGGCCAAAAACCACATGCACTGTTCCAAACGCACACTTATTAAAACAATGCAACTGCGATCATAAAAAATCTGAACGCTGTATGTCTTTTTCATATCTCACATATTTTAGAAAGATTAAGCAAAATAAACTTGGTTGTTGCATTGCGTTAAAATGTAAACACTTTAATGTCCATCTGAAAGATTTTTCTGCAAAAAATTTAGTTTTTAAAAGACTTTAAGATATCTCATAAAGTTACACATTTTATGCAAGATGATTGGCTTAAATCAAGAATTGTTTTAAAACAAACAATGTTTTAAAACAAAACTGATCACACAAATGGATCAAGAGAATAACTGAGGAATCCATAACATATTCACACATCTCAAACCATTAACCCAGCCCACATGAAAGGCTTTGAATGCTTTATCCTAAAATACAGATCCAACCTTCGTCTGTGATACTACACCGAAGGCCTGTATTACCCACAGGGCCTCAAATGAGATCAGTTGTCTGTGGAATGGAAATGAGACACAAGCTATAGTCCTCACATCCCAATGATGGATCCTATCTTGCATTCATATGAAATATATATATTCACCCTTTGTGCTTTTATAATGCATCCTGAGATTCTTTTCTGCCTAAAATCATGATTAGTGATCAGTGATTATATTATTACTGTAGTTATTAGTGTTCCTATTGTTTTTTTTGCATTAAAATCTGTTGCAGTCATTCAGGTACTGTGGTGGTGAATGTTGTTCTACTCTGTACTTTATTAGAAGAATTTTGTTTTCAATGTGACCTTTAACCAGTTTCTAGTATGTTTGATAAATTAGTGTATTATGATTACTATTTAAATTCATACTATCTAGTACTTGTTAAAACCCCAGCTGCTGCATTCTGCATTATTTGGAGATAATGTAGCAATTTATTAGAACATCCTGTCAGAAGTCAAACAGTTTCTTTGCATCTTAAAAGGCAAGTCTATTTCCCAGTTCAGAGATGTTATGCAAATGAATGAACTTGGTTTATAAAATGTAAATTAAAGGAGTGATCTAATAATCATGAAGATGTAACAGTTCCAGAGAATTGTTTATTGTATCTTTGGTTTCAATTGTAATGTTTTCTGAATGTAGTGTATCATCACACCAAGCAATCAGCCCTGGGACATTACAGGATGTTGGCATCACACAGGGTGGTGCATCCTTGTATTGGTGTGTTAGTTGCCCCTTTTGTTGCTTTCTACCCTGATTCTGGATTTTTCACTTTTGCTTGCACGGTTTACCAAACCTTACTTTTTGTTTTTTTTTTAAGCAATTATACTGACTAAACAATGCTTTTAGTAGTAAATATAATAAAGACCTAAATGCTGACTGTATCATTATAGTCTGAGTTTTAAATCAGGGGTTGTGGTTGCATTTTTGGCAACTTAATTCCTTTATAGAATAAATCTCGCAGTGTTGTTTCAGATGCCATTAAAGGAATGACTGTAATTTTTCTTCCTTCGTTTGGTGCTTTTAAAATAGGACTAAGTCTTAGCTCAGTGTAAAAGAATGCTAATTTGTGGAGACTTATTTTATTAGCATGTGCTGTCAGTACGAATGCTGTTGTCTGACCTTGAGTTTTGATTTATTGATTGCACTGGCATGCGGTTTCGAGTCTCTGTGGAGTGATGGAAGATGACAGACTGTGCCGTACTTCCGTTGTAATAGCTTGTTATTAGTTCTTTTATCAATTATTATAAAAAATATTATGCTTTAAGAATGAACAGTTTTTTATATTAACATTAAAACCAGAGATGTTCTATTGATTGTCGAACTGCAGTTTTTAAAAAATGCCATATTCTTGATGGGATTGAATTTTAGTGTCATGTCAACTTTATCATTGGGATTACATATCTTTACAGCAGTTTGACTGAACCACGGTGTTCTGCATTATCTCTGTATGATTCATATCATCCATCCATCCAGCCATTTATCCAACCTTCAGCTATAACCGCTATTCCCTACAGCATGATGCTGCCACAGCAACTTATCTGATCTAGACATGCTTTGTTGTGTTTTCCCTAAGTAATGGATTCTTTTAAGTCAACCTCCCATATTGGGCAGATGGAGCTTGTTATCGCTGCCTGATGCACCTTATAATGTTCTGCTCATTCTCTGTAGCTGCTTTCAGATGTCTCTGGCTCTGAGTTAATTTATTTATAGTTTATTTTATTTAATATATAATTATTTATTCCTCTGCAACAGTGGCACTTTAATTCAATATAAATACATCATATTTACATGTATTTCTGTCTTGATTGGTTGAGTCAGGAACCAGAAAAGCACAAGTCTTTAAAAGTTCTGTTGCAGAAAGTAACAAAGTAAGAACCATAAAAACTAAAACACAATTATTACATCTTGTTTTTTTAGCTTATTATTAGCTACATTTCAGCACTTGTTAAATGAAAGGCAGCATAATACCCAAAAAGACATCCACACACACATTGACACCCATGAGCTATTTAGTATCTTTGATTCAATTAAAACTGTTCAGAAAGTTTCCCTGCTTTCTACCAAATAAGCATTAAAACAGGATCTATCACCCTCGCCCCATGACCCCAATTAAATAGTTAAATGATTTCATCTGTCTTTTAACTGTGGAAGATATACGATTCAAACGTGGGCTGAACTCTAAAGTCCAGATAGGAGGGAGTCTGGCTGACCTTCTTAATGTGAGATGACGACGCAGCCCACTGCCGGCCGTGCTGTCTGACCATTACCATAACTAAGAGAAAATACCTTGCAAGGCAAATGGTGCAAAATTTAAACATATTCTTTCTTCTGCATATGCTTGCGTTATGGAACTCACATTTCAGATACATTGTCCCTTGCATTAAGTGTTTTAGAGACTAAACCACAAGGCAGGACTTCAGCTGAGTATGCTTCTCCCGTGCCCATTTTTATGTTTTTTTTTTTTTTACCTCATCCTGAACTTCTATCCACTTCCCTGCAGTCACATTCCCATTACCTGTGCATCTGCTCAGTGTGATCGACTGGAACCTCAGCTAACATTCCTCCTACACAGTGCAGCATCATTCTCAAATAAAATGTAGTTCCATTTTGAGCCTCAGAGGCTGTTTCCAGTGAATGTGCACTGCTGATGCCTCCTCATTAATGTCATGCTAATTGGAGTCAAGACACTTGTTTGCTGTGCCATTGGAATCAGACATGAATTATTTATCAGATGCAAATGATGAATAAAATGAAAAGAATATAAAGACTGTGGTGCTGTTAGACTGTTTTACACAAATCATGGAGGGAGTCAAATAAAGCTGCACATATTTAAAAATATATATTTTTAAAGGACACATTGCACCATGCTGATTTATTAAAACAGATGGATGATTGATTTTCATTTGTGCTAACACATACACTGAATGGGTACCTTATTAGAACCACACATTAATAAGCTTGTTGAATCTTTTTAAATAAATAATAAATACTTGGCCAATAGAAACATTGCAGTTCATTGTGACTTGGCAAAGATTCATAAGGTGTTGGAATCTTTCTGAGTATTGACCCATGCACTCAAGATTGATGGATTCTGCTGTCATTGAGATACTCAATGATGCTCCATAGAATTTGCATTAGAAATGTAAATAAACTTTTTATGTTCCTGCAACCAATCCATCACTATACAACCGTTGGACATTGTTCTTCTACAACAGGTGTTCTGCTGTCCAGCCACAATGATGTCCAGCCACAATTTCTATTGTCCAAAGGATCATGATTTACAGATGTCTGAGGTATCAGGGAATGTACTAGTAAAATGTGCCATACACTTAGTATACAGATAAACAACCACCACTGGCCTTAAATGTTGACATCTGACTGGATAGTTCATTGATTAATATGGTTTATTCCAGATTCTGAAGTTTTAGCATGGTGCAACAGAAATCTGGAGTAACACAATTTAAAGTTGTTTTTGGACTGTGCGAGAAAACCGGAGAACCTGGAAAAAACCCACACAGACACGGGGAGAACATGGACAGATTGAGATTTGATTCTGGATTCTTAGTGCTTTTAGGCAGATGTGCTAACCACTGCGCCTCTGAGCCATCCTTGTTCACTTGATTTTACACTGCATTCTGAAATCACATACTTTTGATGTTCCATTTGTGGAAAAAAACTGATTTCTTTCATTCAGTGTTGACCTCAGTCTTCAGCTTTGAGTCGTATCCAACGTTAAAAAAAAGAATGAAAAGAAACTGTCTTCTTGCCATTTTAAAAGTGTTCACAGATTGTTTTCATCTTATTTCCATCCTACATGCGCCTTCAGATCGTACCAGGTAGACATGGACTTATTTATTCTGTCATGCTGTCAGGAGACTGAATTACATAATCCCGTTGTAAAAAGGGGAAAACACTTTCCTTATTTACACAAAAGACGTGTCGCCCTCCACGGGTGCACATTCCATTCTGTCCTTCCCATCAACCTGCTCTCATCTCAGTCCCAGGGACCACATCATTTCTAAGTATTGTGCATAGTGACAAAAGAGCACTGATTAGACATTCAGACAATAAAAAGCCGGAAGCTGACTGTGTGGCTTTTAGAAAGACAGAGACTAAAAATAGCATGAGACAAAAAGATTCAAATTGAGACAACAGTTCTTAACATGTATATATAAAAACAGATATGATGTGGAGGAAAGATATTAATGTTTTGGGGTAATGGTCTGTAAACTATTTCAATCTTATTATAAAATAGTATTTTAAATGAGTAGAAATGAATATGCTGATGATACTGTATGATACTACAGAACTTGGCTAAGTAAGCTGTTGCTGTTATCTACAGTTGTGTATCTGTTATACTATCTGACCATATTATTTTGATTTCATCCGTTCAGACAGTGACTCATGCATTCAATCTCTTGGGTTCATCTAACAAAGCTTCTGGAATCTTGGAGCTGCTATTGATAGCTGCCCATCTGCTGCACTTATTTCAGCTCAGCCCCTTCTGTTTAAGCTTTAACCATTTTAAAAAGAGGAGATCTGTTTTCCCGCTGTCGGTTTACAGTTGTGAAGTCGGTCAGGTCTTTTATCTTGAACTAGTCTGATGTGATGTGATGCTCGATTGGACACAGGACACAAGACCATTCATTTCATAACAGTTAGGGTTGAACATCCTTCTAAACAGTGATTTGGCTGTGTTTGTTGATTTATTGATTAGCAATATGCCGAGATCATTCAAACCCACAAACGTGCTTTACTGTGCAGACAGCATCAACCCCTCACCCCCAATCTAACCAGCACAGTATACTCAAATTTAATACATAAAACATGCACTAAACACTGTGTGAAGAAGGACACCTGCTCATTTGTTGGTTATGTTGGACATTATTACAATATACATGTCGTATTCTCTTTTAATTTTCTATATTTTTGTTTATCATTGGGTTCTGCGCTGCAATAGTCTATTTAGTGTGTTTCTGCATTCTGTTTTGTCCGCAACAGACGTTTCAGTTCTGAGAGAAATGAAGGAATGACTTTAGGATAATCTTAGAAATGCAACATTTATTTTTCCTCAGAAACACAGAGGAGTGTACGGGCATCAGCAGGAGCTGCAGATCGGATACTGCAGAAGCTCAGAGGCAAAGCAGAGTTCACTCTCCTGCTGACAGTCAAACAGGACAAGTTCAATTCTGGTGTGTTGCTGTCCATCCACCATGGAGAACAAAGGTAATGTGAGCACTACGCTATTTGCTGAAATAGTGGAAAGTCATTTACTAAACACACCCAGATACTGTGATTGTTTGTTATATATATATATATATATATATATATAATCACAATCACAGTATCTGGGTATCTTTTCACTATATAAACAATCACAGTATATATGAAGTGTTACATTTACATGTGACTTACAAATAGTGGTACCGTTGGTGTCCTGACCATCAGAGAACAGAGCACACAGTGTGTACTGTAATCGACAAACAGATGGACTACAGGCTGGAATTGTAGAACTACAAAGTCCATCTTTACATGAAGTGGAACCGAGAACATGGAGAATAAGTGGAGGAAAAGAAAGGAGGCATGTCCAAACATTTGATTGATACTGTATATATTCACTACTGTATATTCACGTCAAGAAACTTTTCTGAGTTTGACTTGAATGTGACTCAGTTCAGTGTAGATAAGATAATTTATAGCATGTCATCGGTTCAGTGTCAGCAGCTCAGGTCACCTGAACAGACGGCAGAGATCTGACAAAATCATAAAATGTTCAGACTGCAGCAATGTTCATATTCTGTTGTTATTGTATCAGATTTGCTTTACTTTTTCTGAAACACAAACAAGCGTATTAGTCAGCTCATGCTCGTCTGCACTATCCTGACAGCACATCATTCTGAGCACTCTCATAATGGCATAGTGGAATTTTTAAGCCGCAGATGAAATGCCAACAGAGACAGCAATTTGCTTTTAAACCTTCTTAATCCCCCTCAAAACGAGACAATCAATGAGATTGTGCTCCGTGAAAATGACTTCAGTGCACTGAAACATTACCGTACATCATCTTTAGAGTGCTTGCAGACACGCGGGGCTTGCGGGGCCACTATACTGATGCTACGTGCCTAATGTCACTGATTGAAAAGTGCGGTGACATTTCATAAACGTACATTATTGATCATACTTTAGTTCTAAGGTCAACACATTTATAACACGGAGACACACAGATCAGGGTTGTGTCTCACTGATGCATAGTACCTGTGTAAACATCTTGAGATTCTGACATCACTGACATTCAGTCAGTGTCTCTTTAAAGACACAAACTTCTTGGAATAGACAGAAGTAGAATAAAAAGTAAAAGTTGTCTGTATGTTTAATGCTGAATTTTAATTTGTTTGCTGTCATTTAAATTTGTTTAAATGATAAACAAATTTGCATTTATTGTAATATTGGTAGTTTTAAATGTTTACTAAGCAACTTTTCAGATATGCCTTCTTATTGTCTAAATCATGTGAACTGTACGGCACTGGTAAATGACCCTATTCTGGTCAACAATCCCTTTCAATCCATGCAGCAAGTGAGCCAGATAATAATTGTGGATGTGGGTCAAAATAATTTTAATCTGTTTATACTGCAAGAGATAAAATGTACATCTTGTTAGAGATTATGCCGTGGTGTTTTAGCAGTTATATTTTAAAAATCTAGTTTGATTCATAGTCCAATATACAGCTTGTAAATAGTAAATCTAATTTATTGGTGCAAATGGTTATTAGCCCGATGGTGAGACTGGAGATTTTATTTATCTCTGTTAATCATGAGCTTGAAACATCCATATGTATCCACTTTCCATTTTACGCTCTGGCAGTGTATGACTGTAGATACTCAGATTAAGGAATCTGCGCTGAGGACCAGCAGATATGGACACTTAAAGCAGTCATCTTTTTTTACCTAACGCTTCTGATTTATCTTTGGTGCCAAGAGTTTCCAGTTCAATAAAAGCAGGGTGAGGCAGGAGGACACTTCATACAACAATGCACTTGCAGTGAATCATGGCTGATTAAAACTGAATGAGATCTGTTATTGTGGTTGACTTTTTTAGACTGAGTACCTTGAAGAAAAGCATTTTTTTAAGGTTTTTAGGTCCAGTGTTGTTTTTTAGATCCTTTAAACAAAAGTATTGTTACTTTTTTTGGAGTATCATGCTGAATATTTTGCATGAAGTGAATTTATTGTATTGATAACAGCATTTAACTGATTAACCTGGTTTGACATGAGAGAATTTTTATCTTCGTAATATATTTTAGTTCCACATTCAGTCTACCTTAACATGATACTATTAAGGTTCACTGAATTCAGTATTATCTGCAGGTACTTGGAGCTGGAAAGCAGTGGGCAGCACAGTGAAATACGACTGCACTACTGGACAGCTGAGCAAAGGAACCACACTGAGATTTTCCCCTACAGCCTGGCAGATATGCGCTGGCACAGAGTGGCCCTGTCACTTAGTACCACTCAGCTGGTGCTCTATGTGGACTGCAGCAGGTGAGATAAACATTAAAGCTATATATTGTTTTTATGGAGGTGAAACCAGTGAAATATAATACTGTGGAAACTTGTTTGATTGTAGAATATATGAAAGAATTGTGGAGAGTCCATCTATGGACATTCCCACAGGCACAACTGTGTGGGTTGGACAAAGAAATGCAGCTCATGGTTACTTTAAGGTATGCATGTTTTTTTTTTATGCAGCCCTGGATGTTTCATTTGACTTAATCGCAAAGAAGTAATTTTTTTTTCATGTCATCTGTAGCTGTGATTAAACTAACCTCAAACCTTAAAGTCAAAATGTTGACTTTAATAGGGATCAAGTGAATCCAGTGAACAGTCACTGTATTAGTTTTCATATCCGTCCTTACCAATCAGCTCTTTTTCTCACACCCTAACCTTCTCACTCCCCAGGGTGTGATACAGGATGTTCAGTTACTGTTCATGCCTCAGGGATACATCTCTCAGTGTCCAGATCTTAACCGCAGTAAGTGTAGAGAACACAGTCGTATATCACAAAGCTCATTAAATGTGTATGAAGCTGTGTGCATAGATACTGTAAATGAAAATGAGTAAGAACTCAGTTTAAATATTCATTAGGCTTCCTGCCTGAGCGGCTGCCCTTTTTCATTTCAGCTTGTCCCACCTGCAATGATTTCCACAGTCTGGTGCAAAAAATCATGGAGCTGCAGGACATTTTGGCCAAAACCTCTGGCAAGGTATTAGTTTTTGATGTATTACGTATGAGAATGTGCCCTAGTTGTGCTCCGTTTGTAATTTTATAAAGAAAAACTGTACAACCCAAATTTATCACTAAACAAGTATAATTGGCAATAACTTGGAAATGTAGTCAGTAAATGTCTTGCAGATTATATAATAATAAAAAATTATTTAAACATAAGGTGTGCTATTGATTAAATATCACAATTTAATGCACTAGACACTGAGATTTACTGTTAATGTCCACTTACCTGATGGTGAAGCTGATGTTTCAAATTGCAGCCACTAATTGCTCTCTACGTAGTGAAAACTCTAAGGCCAAACAACGACAAGACGAGTGTGTGTGTGTGTGTGTGGGGGGGGGGGGGTTAGATTTCCAGAATATAAAAGAGGATATGATTAAATACAAAAAATATATGAATAATATAAAATTTATATATAATATAAATTCATCTTCCTTCTGTTCATATGATGTTTATGCTCTGGGGTTGTAGCTTGCTCATGCAGAAGGGAGGATGAAAGCTCTGGATGGTTGTTTCTGTGAGAGAACCTGCTCTCTAGATGGAGAAACCTATCGAGATGATGAGGTCTGGATCGATGGCTGCAGGAACTGTACATGTTTGGTAGGGTTTTGTTCTATTATTTATATAGTTCTATGATCTGATTGGTTGATGGTTTAAATCGATGTCTATGATGTGTTTTGTCTTAAATATGCGTGATCCATGTTTTCTCTATAGAATGGCACAGTTGAATGTGAGAGCATCTTCTGTCCTGAACCTCAGTGTCCTCCTGATACTGCTCCAGCTTACATACCAGGATCCTGCTGTAAAGAATGTCAGCGTAAGTTCACTAATTTTGCTAGCAAAAACACTTTTGCCAATGATCAAATATACACTGAATATACTGATGTTATATATAGAATGATATATAACACAATAACTTTTTGGCTTTAAATGCTGGATCCAGATGAAAAGATTTGTGTGTTTGCAATCATTAGGTGTAATGGGTAATAACGTGGATTCATTTCTGTTCTAAAATTTTGAGAAGCATGTTGTTGTTTGGTGCTGGTGTGATTCAATAATGGATGTTCTGACTTCAGATTTCCTAAAAAAATAAAATAGAACAAAAAGTCCTTGTTTTGGTTCAAAAAGTGTGTAGTGTGACTTTTTTAACTTGGACAGGAAACAAATAGGCAATATACCCTTACTCACAACCACCCATCTATTTCTCCCACACACACACACACACACACACACACACACACACACACACACACACACACACACATTAACATGGTTAATAAATAATTCAGCCTCTGTGGAACTGAGTGGTGACATGTTTCAGTAAGCAAAGCTAATGGTTATTTGACTAATGACTAAATCTGTTACTTAACTCTCTGGAACTAATTTAACATGCTGATTGTATCCCACCGTGTGTGTGTGTGTGTGTGTGTGTGTGTGTGTGTGTGTGTGTGTGTGTTTGTGTGTGTAGCTGTTTGTATTTTCAGGGGGAGGGTGTATGTTGAAGGAGAACGTAAGAGTGTGCGTGACTCCACGGGGAACTGTCTGCTTTATGAGTGCAGGGTAAGAAGAAGGCAATCAAAAATATGACATCTAATTTTAGTCTGATGTTTAAAGCATGTTTACAGTACAAACTGTCTGATTTGGTAGAGTTATCTGTTGGTCCTGGTTTTTAAGTGAAAGCTTCCTATTGTTACATTAATTGTCTCCTTAATGGTTTTCTGAAAATAGAGCGAAACAGTCAGTAAGTTGCTGAAGATGATGAATGTGGTACACAGCTCACTGCTTACACAATGAGCTCTTTAGTTTTTTTTATATCCATAAATTTTGTCAAGATGGTTGAGCTGTGACGAGGGAACATATTTGAAGTACAAAATATGCATTTAATAAAGAAAATATTTAAATTTAACAATGAATTGACATTTTATTCTTTACAGTATGAAGCTATAGGTCTTTTATCTTTTCTTTTTTTGTGTGTGATGGGAACCAGGACCGCAGCATGCACAGAGTTGAAAGCCCTTTATGTTTAGAACTTACTTGCCCTGAATCGGAGCAGATAAGCCTGACTGACCGCTGCTGCAAAGTGTGTCAAGGTGAGACCTGGATCAAAACAAGCACCAGTGGTGTGTAAAATGAGTAAAGGCTTGTATCTTAATGTGGGTCATTTAAAATCCTAATAATGAAAGCTTCATTCATTTTCTTACTCTGGTAAGGGTTTGATACACTTAGGTCCAAAATTACCTACTAAACTATAGGTTATAGTTTTGATCTAGTAGGTACTGTTTAACTGATAATTGTGTGTTTTGTAAAAGAAAAAAGTGTTCAGTGTAAAAGTTCCACTGCTCTCTATCCAACATTAAGTAGTGTAATGTTCTTAAATCATATATATTTTTACATTCAAATGCAAGAACGGGTGATGGGGCTGTTACTGTGCACACAGAGTTTAATAAATCTGTTTTGTACCAGGCATAATAGAGTAATGTATGTTAGTGGCCTCTGAAATAATGAAATTCTATTTAAGCTTACTACCTCTGCTCATTATACCCATAAACAGTGTCCTCGGTAAACAGGTCCTCATTCATATCCCTGACACCTCCAGGCTATATTTATAACACCACACACACACACACACACACACACACACACACACACACACACACACACACACACACACACACCCTACACACAGTCTGCCATTGTGATGCATTGTGTTCAGTGTTTCTGATGTCTGTGTTGCAGGACATGATTTTTGTGGCAATGGCTACAGCGACACCTGTGTGCAGAATTCTGAGTGTGTAAATCTGGAGGCAGGGGCCTGTTGTAGCTGTAAGGACGGCTACAGAGCGCTGAGGGATGATAGTGCATACTGCCAAGGTACTTCATGGCTTTTTACGGAAATGAAAATGATTGCATCAGATGTGTGCTGAAAAAGATTCTGTTACGCCAAATATACAGATCAAACATTAAGAACCTAAACACTCACCTTTGCTAAAAAAGCTGGTGTAGATGCACCTTTATTTATCCCCAAAGCTTGAGTTTTGGTTTATAACTGATTATTAAAAAAGGACATCATGCAAATCATTTCTGAGACTAGTCCCAATCATAGAGTTAACAAAACAATCCAACCAAAGTCACTCCAAAGGATGAATTTGAATGTTTATATCATAATCATGTTAAGTTTCAAAGAACTTAAAAGTAATTTCTATGTTTCTTCACTTCTTTGTTGCTAAAAGATGCAGGACAGTAAATGTAAATGCTTTATTTCTGATTTGTGATCTGACTCATGACCTGCAAACCAAATTAGTCATTTTTTTCCCCTTGAACTGAAGCTGAATTCATTAGATGCAAAATTCTTACTGGGCGCCTGTGCTTCACTCATCCTTGTTCGGGTGTTGGGTTGCAGACATTGATGAGTGTGCAGAGGGGAAGCACTACTGCAGAGAGAACACCTTGTGTGTGAACACGCCAGGATCCTTCATGTGTGTGTGCCGCACTGGTTACATTCGGATTGATGACTATTCCTGTACTGGTGAGTAAAGCCTTTTTTAACCAGGTCCTTCAGAGAAGGAAACTAAAGTGTGTGTGTGTGTGTGTGTGTGTGTGTGTGTGTGTGTGTGTGTGTGTGTGTGTGTGTGTTTGTGTGGACTTTGTACAGATTTGCGTTTATTTTCTAGAGTCTTGCCCAAACCTCAAACAATAAATCCTACTACCCCAACATACTATCTTACTGTATAGTTAACCATAAGCTAACTATAACAATATGACTTTTGTTTTTTTACTTTAAAATTAATAAACAATAAGAAATAAAACTTGTGCATAAAACTATGTTTGTCTTTGGTAGAGGAACTTATAATTTTGCTCATAACGCCATTCTATTTTTTTTTAGGTATGTAGTTTGCTTGAGTTTATAGAACAGAATCATTATGTGCAACATACTGAAAACCTGCCATGAACCCAGATTCATAAGACAAAAATTAAACTAGCTTAAATAACCTAATACCTAAATGTATATTATTTTATTATACCATTAATAGCAGCGTAGCGACAATTTCAGCATGCATTAACTTCAAACTCATGTATTACATTGTGCAAGAAGCAGGAAATCATTAGCATTTTTAATTATTTACATGCATTATCACCCACAGAGAATAGTTCCTATTTCTCCTCTGGGAGAATAACAAGATCATTTGCTGACTACAATTACATTATAATAAGTCTGAAAGTGTGGTTAATGGATTAGAAACCATTTACTGAATCAGGCTGCAGTTCCAGCACCATTTCACAGGTTTTATTGGTTAGATTCAGAATGAGATTTATAAATCTTATGTAAGTTCAGACAGGGTCAGTGGGTAATTTAAAACAATTAATTGTGCTGAAGATGAAAACGGTCAGCTGAGCAATTAGAATGAAGATGAAATATTTACAAAGAATTTAAAATAAGATATTCCAGCATAAATTATGTTTAATTGTATTATATCACTGGCTCCTTCTCCTGCAAATGGTGTAAATGTTAATTTATACATAATTGGTTGTTTATTGGTGTTTTTTTTTTTTTTTTTTTTTTTTTTTGATAAAATAAACTTTTTTTTAACTAAATGAGAAAAAAAAATTGGTGAGACATCTTGAACTACATCTTTATGGTTGTAAAAAGCATATAAAACCTCTGCAGGGTCCTGAGCAGTAAGTATGTTAAATGTGGTTGTAATTGAATCAAAGTCGTGTATATTTAGCTGATCTCAATGAATAAGACTCACTGAATGTACACTCTGTTAGATCTACCCCCCTTACTGCTCCACCTTGTAGATGTAAAATCAAAAACAGTAGATTATTAGTTGCTGTGGACACTCTTTTGATCTTTTTATCCCGTCAGTCTTGGGGAATTAATATTTGTTGTGTTTTAAAAATTACAATAAACTCCTGTTCTGATGTTTCTGTGTCTGCTCCCCATCAGACTAGTGGACAAGTGGACCAATGAGTGAGCTTAGACACCCCCCCCCACACACACCCACACCTGACCCCAATCAGGATAAGTGGATTAAAAAAGGATTTAATTCAACTGATTTAATCTGATTTCATAAAGCAGTAAGATCAAAACAATCTGCTTCATCATTTCAATCAAACGGATGTCTGTTTTGCTCACTTTGTACAAATGTTTGTAATCTATTCTACACACCTTTATTATTTTTATAAATTATGTCTAACATATTTTGAATGCTGCTCTTATTTGTAAGGCTTTTCGAGGTCAGTCGATTTGTTCAGTATTAAGCTGCCTGATTCTTTTTACATTCAGCTGCATTGTTCTCTGTTTTTTTTTAACTCACTTGACAAATGACTTCTCCAGTCTTTCTTTCACTCTGATGCACTCCAAATGCTCTGATAGAGGCATTTTCCCAGGCAAGACATGTTACGAGTTCCTTTGCATGGATATACACGGATGGACAGCTTTACACATTTTTTCGCAGACTTAGCGATGGCTTGTAATTGACTTGAGAAAATGAAAAATGTATTTCAGGTAAAAGATGATTTAAAAAAAAGAAGATAAAGCATCATTTGAAATACAAATGCTCCTGTAAATTTTCAGAACATGATGAGTGCATTAGCGGGCTACACAACTGCGATGAGAATGCACTTTGCTTCAATACAGTTGGGGGACACAGCTGCACTTGCAAGCCAGGATACCTTGGTAATGGCACCATATGTAGAGGTAAGGAAACAATCATATGGACACTTCACCTACATCAAAATTCATTCATATTCTTGTATGATTGACGTACTAGCTTAAGTGAGCTCTTTTTAAAAAAAGAATCTGTTCAAGAGACAGAACAAACGAAGGACTTTGGGTGGATACCTGTCAAAGAGAACAGGGCGTGCACAATGTTCATCAATCTGCCCGAAAATTCTCCCCTGGACGGGGAGTACTTAGCATAGGATTAAGAGAAATGGAATAGATGGATGAATTAAATATAAATAAATAAAATGTTCGTCTTTTGTATGTTGTAAATAACCTGCATTTGTTTGAATTTAGCACAGTGTGATGGTCTCTGCCAGAACGGAGGCTCCTGTGTGGCTCCAGACACCTGTATCTGCCAACAGGGATTTACTGGGAGAAAATGTGAAACAGGTGAGACTCCCCTGCCTCCCTAATCTCTGACCATCAACATTTATTTGTTAATCTATTAATCTTCTGCTGTGATTATAGTTGGATGATGGTTCTGAAACCTTTGGAATTGACACAGATTAACACGTTATATCATATTATATAGTATTTACCTTTTAGTAAGTATGGGAGGAAATCAGCTCATCCATAGGGATCGTACACAGGGAGAACATGCTTAGGGAACAAGACGTTAGATATCTTTGGGAAGACATGGTGGCTTAGAGGTTGGCACTTTTGCCTCAAAGGTACAAAATTTCATTACTGTTTTGGGTGAAAGGGAATCGTTTTTGTGTAAAGTCGACATGTCCTCCACATGGTTAGTTCGTGACGTCCCATTTACAAATCATCATTAAACATGTTTTGTATTTTTGTGGATATTACTGTAGCGTAAAATCACTCTAATGTCCCAGACAATACAACTGCATGTTGCATAATACTGAGATACTGAGACAGCAGGACATCTTGCCGGAGTCCTCACCAGCATTTCAAGTGACAGAGCAACACCCACTCACTTCTGTGTGAGTGACATAAGCAGAGAGTCAGAAGGAGACATGTTATGATTGAGAGACAGGATGAAAGAGAGAGGGAGAGAGAGATTTTACAGTGTACTTTCCTGCCCTGGTGTGAAAGCAGACAGCTTGTGTGTGAGTGAAGCTGGTTCGCAAAGCCGCACTATGATTGGCTATTTATTTGTGCTATGTAATTCTGGTGTTCTTGAGGAGAACTGAGAGTGACTGAAAAAGTGTCAAGTGTGTGTGTGTGTGTGTGTGTGTGTGTGTGTGTGTGTGCCCCCCCCCCCCCCCCCCCCCCCCCCCCCCCCCCCCCCCCCCCCCCCCCCCCCCCCCCCCCCCCCCCCCCCCCCCCCCCCCCCCCCCCCCCCCCCCCCCCTAGATTTCATTTAATTAATTCTAACTCACTGTTTAATTGCTGAATCTAAAAGATTCATTTTTTTTCACTATTTATTTTTGTACTATGTTTAAGGTTAAATAAGTCTTCATTTTCATGCTCATTATTCAGCTTTGACATTGGTTTGGAGAAATTTAAACATGTTTTTAATTGGAAACTTAAAAATGTGTTATGCAAGATTTAGTATCTGCTGAATAAGAATATTGGTGGTGAAACTTTAGTGCTACGGACAGTTCCTGCTGTGAGAATATGCACATGTTTTAGACAAAAAATTCTGAGCATTAAATATTTATTATTCGGCTTCACTGAGCAATTTTAAGCAGAATAAAAATATGCCATAGATATCAGGAGCCACGGGCAGCTGGAGTGGCAGGATCATGGATTCTCGCAATGTATTATTTGGAAACCATTATTTATGCATGTAGTTATGTACATATGTATTTATGTATGTTTATGAGTGTCGTAGGTTATGTATGTAGTTATATATGTGAGGACTTGATTTTTGTGGTCTGTGTGAGACCGACCTGAGCCACAAGCCTTTTGCAGAAGTTTTGCAGAAACTTACACATTTCTTATTTTAAACATGTAGGAACAGGTATTCTGTGTACTGTTACTGCCAAGACTTTATATTTTATCACTCGTGCCACTGAGGAAAAGTGCATGCACGTGTAAAGACCTTCATTAGTGAAGAGTTGAAAAAAGGATAAAGGAAATTGTGCATGAGGGTGACATTGGGTGCTTGAAAGAAGTTCTAAAAGAACCAACTGTTTTTAATGACTTGACCCTGAGGCTAAGTGCGCTCAGAAGTGCCAACAACAATTACACTGCAATTGTCATGCATTTACATACAAGGAAAAAACATCTACAATGTTTTTACTTTAAGAATGTGTTGTGTGCACCTTTCCTGATTTTGCAAATATTTATATCATGGAATTTAACAGTTTGGCTGTATGCTAGTTGTCTTGTATGACTAGTATTGATGATGAGTGATGACTTTCTCTTCACTGCAGAAAAGTTGAAACTGTAAATTTAATTGAAACAGATAATGGTGCAAAAATATTATTTAAATCTGGAAAAAAAAATGTTAACCGAATGTGTAACAATGAATTGATTTTTAGAGAGCACGCACATGTAAAAGAAAAATGGTCCCAGAATAGAACCATGGGGGACACCTGTAATGAGCACACACAGTAGGTGATCCTTTTTTAGGAATAGAAATAAAACCAAAATCCAACCTGATGTGAACCAACCTCAGCTATCGTAGTTAAAAGCCATAGAAAGAGCTGTGTTCATTTATTCAACTCTTTACTTAAAGGTTCGAACAAAGAGTTAATGACGGGGGTCGTGCCAAATTATTTATATTTTCATTTCTACTGTTTCCATAAGCAAATAAAAAATTATATATATATATATATATATATATATATATATATATATATATATATATATATATATATATATATATATATATATATATATATAATCAATTTAGGCTGTAGCATCAACAAAAATCTATTTTCAAATCTTTGGGTGAAGAAGTTTATTTTCAGAAAGCTGTCCTGACTTTGCCAGATGAGAGAAGACTCTGTCAATAAATATCTCTCTGAACTATGTTGGTTTTGCTGCTAATGAGCAGCAATCTGTGTGAAGAATTGAACTGGAGAAGTGTTTGTCTTCAAAGATGTAAACACATTCAGTATGTTACACTGAGACCAAAGAAACACTGACTGCTTTTTAAAACCAGCCCATGAAGTAAGTTTTGTATTAATGGTATTTAATACATTAAAAATGCCTCACAAATGTTATAAACATCAATCACTATTGTTCATAATATTCGTGTTATATATACAGTAACATCAATAAATAAAATGTTAGCATATCTATTGTGTTGTAATTTTACAATTAAATTAAGAGACGTTTTTCAAATTGTGGATATTTTTATATTTAATATGAAGCATAAGCACTTGTGGTTTGCTGTCTCTTTAAGTGATGGTGTAGAAACGGTCTGAAAAGAACAAAAAAAAATATCTTTGCTTGCGCTCACTTTCTTTCACAAAGCGTATGTATTTGCCTCTATACAGAGTAACGTCCTTGAGGTCGTTCCAGTCAATGAAGAGAGGGAAAGAAATCATCGAAGCAGAGCATTTATAAAAACCTACAGTCTTTTAAAAAGTCTAATAAACAGTAAGAGTCAAGATAAATTCAAAGGGAGTGTCACGGTCAACGTGGCTTTAAATTCCTGCTCTGTATAAAGACCACTGCATTCCTCCTGAGTACAGAATGTTGAATTGGAGCTGAAGTGTCACTGATGTGTAAACTTATTAATCCACACAGGAGACTGAAAGTCTTTTATTAAGGTAAGACTCAAGGACATGGAGGAAAAATGAAGCAATAACGCTGTTAAAGCCCGATGACTGCCGTCAGCTCAGCGGTGGGGACTAAAAATTATACGTTTCAGGCTCAAAGACAAAAAGACATGGACAGTTCGACTGATTTAAGGTTTACTGGTGTGTTTTAAGTCACCTGAAGCTCAAAATAGTTTAAGTTAACGCTACACTGATGTCTTTAATTTGGCAGGTTTTAGACTTTAATCTTTCCTGGAATGCTTTTCAGTTGTTGTTTATCAGTGGTGCTTTTTCCCTCCAGTCACATCTCCTCTTTCACATTCTAATCCCCATTTGCTTTGGGACCAATCCCTACCCATGATTCATTTCTCCTGACTACAAACCAGTGAGAATGAGGGATATCAGATGCTTTCTGTGAGGCATATGCAGCCAGCTGACTGCTTTTTTTTTACAAGCTGTTGTTCATGCTATGCAGTGTAAAGGCACATTTTCACACTTCTCTATCTATTCTGTGTCATCTTATACTCTCTGTTGTAGTCTGGCGTTCACCCTGTCAAAAAAATGTAACTGTGTCTTTGTGACATGGACCGCAGAGATTGTGATTGGTCCCGCTTGGTGCAGAGTTTTTCTCTGTACACTCTTACTTTTATTTTTGTTGTGTTGTAATTCACACTGTTCTATACACACATAAATAGACTCAGGCACAGGGAGGACGTGCAATTCGTTTTTTAATTCTCTATCATGCTACTTTACTATACAATAGATTCCTCTGTATTATTTTGTGATAAGTAGTTACAACTTTCTGGTTTGTTTGTATCACATTTTGTCTCTGAGTTTCTGAATGTATTTCTTTCTCACTTCTTCTTTGTGTATTTGTCACATGGCAGACATCAATGAGTGCTTCGATGGCTTCGTGGAGTGTGACAGTCGAGCCATCTGTGTGAACTTACCCGGCTGGTATCACTGCGAATGCCGTGATGGGTATCATGATAATGGGCTGTTTTCATCTAATGGCGACTCTTGTGAAGGTACGTATGCATTTCTTTAGGATACATCAAACATAGATGTTTACTTTTCATCTGAAAGTAACATTTAGCATGTTAAGCTTATGTGTTTTCCTCTGTGTGACAGATATTGATGAATGTGAGACCGGAAGACACAACTGTGCTAATGACACGGTGTGTTTTAACATCGACGGTGGTTACGACTGCAGATGTCCTCATGGAAAAAACTGCACAGGGGACTGTGTTCATGACGGAAAGGTGAAGCATAACAGACAGATTTGGGTACTGGATGAAGACCGTTGCTCTGTCTGCTCCTGCCAGGTGACACATTATGAAATAAATATGAAATACTGTGCATGTCATCATGACTACGCTTTTAGAATGATACAGTAGAGCTGCACTGCAGTTATTACCACAGACACTTCCCTAATTTTAACTACATTTCAAAACCTGTTATCCTAAAAATACATACTACAAACTCATTTTATAGATTTTTTATAGATATAGAATCCTGCTTTTGCTTTTATTGTTGCTTCAATCCGAAAGACATAAATTAATAACACTTACGAACACACCGACACTTTCTGGCTTATTATTAAAAGTTCTTATTTTAAAGTAGAACCAGTTTTAATATGTTTTTTCTTTGTGTTAATACCATCTTGGTTAATACATGCAATTCAGCTCATTTACATTTCTTTGAATTTATATGATTCTCAACATTTGTTTTGTTGTGTTAAGGACCAAATTTCAGTACATCTATGTTACGAATGGAAAAAGTCAAACCTTTCTTTTGGGACATTCTACCTCTGCTGGAAATTCTGACAGTCTTCCACAAATTGATCGCAGCTCCCTGAAACTGATATATACAATATCCTGAAAATCTCATAAGAGAGCAAAAGAGAGATGAGAAGGAAGAGAGAAAGGTGACTGGATTGCGAGAAAAAAAGAGAGACGGGTAGAAAGAGGCAAGTGAGAGGGTGAGAGAACGAGAGAGAGGTTTCTGAAGAGGAAGAGACGAGAAAGTGAGTGTAAGTGAGAGAAAAATGCAGCTATAGAAAGACAAATTTAGAGAGAGACAGACAGAGAAAAGAGAGGAAAACACTTTTTTTGCTGTTTTCAGAATGTACTCATGTTTAATATTCTATCTATTCTAATTTCTATCTACAAAATAGAAAGAAAAACAGTAAATAATAAATTGTAAGAATCATACTGCACAGATCAATGGGGGTGGGGTGGGAGGGGGGGGGGTTCGAGGGTGCAGGGCTGGTGTAACCTCCCTGAAATGAGGTTCTGCAGAGTGGGATGTCTGCCTTTTTAATGTGGGATGTTAAAGCAGAACAGACATGAGGGAGAAACCTTTAGTGGGAATTAAATGCTAATTATCCTCTTTAATATTTTCTTTCATTAGAGTGGATTGGTGATGTGTAGGCGGATGGTGTGTGATTGCGAGAACCCCACGGTAGATGTGTCCTGCTGTCCTGAGTGTGACCCTCGTCTCAGCTCGCAGTGTTTTCATCATAATGGTCTTCTGAAGTACAACAGTGGTGACACCTGGGTGGAGAACTGCCAGCAATGCCAGTGCATAGTAAGCTTATTACCAAGTAAAGCTCCATCGTGCTCATTTATGTTGCTATACATTGACTGATCGTACACATTTATAATTGTACACAAGGTAATGTACAGTAATTCCTCATATAATGTTAGTAGCATTGATATAGTAGTCATTTAAAATAGTGCTTTATTTACAAGCAACCTTTACATAAAGACAAATACACATTGTAATAATATCTACATCATGCAGATGTTTGCAGCAGGTCAACACTACAGTACCAGTCAAAAGTTTGGACACACACCATTTGTGCTCCATTGTCTATTTCCTCCACTTATCATATAGATGGACTTTTGAATTTTTTCAATTACAGACTGTAGTCCATCTGTGTTCTTTTTTTTGTAAATCTCTTGTTGGTTCTATGGTTTCTAGTGATCAGCAGCATTACAGAAATGTTTATAGTCAGTTCTGTCGTGACACTGATGTGATGAGGGGGGTTTTGTGCAGCAGTGCTGTTGTAGTTTCATTTCTCCACCTCAGTGACACTGCTGGGATAGGAATAATGCACCAACTTAATAATTCCTGCTCTGTGGTGGTCCTGACCATTAGATAACTGAGTAAAGGGGACGTATTCATTGAATTGTAAAACGACAAAGTCCATCTTTGCAGGAAGTGGAACTGCGAACATGGACAATAAGTGGAGCAAAAAGGGGGCGTGTCCAAACTTTTGACTGGATCTGTCTGTATGCTGTATGTAACTCATCTAAAGCACATTGAGCTAAAATACTAAAACAAAGCCACATGTTGTGAACTTTCTTAAGCGATCGATCATTTGCTGTAACATAACTGAACATGTAAAATATTCAACCAAAACAAGAAAGGCACTGCATAGTTATGTAAACGTGGATAATGCTGGCTTCCTCCATTTGAGGCTTTTGATACAGAAGCGCTGTTCAGGTCTCGGCCATGTCTTTTTTAGGCCTTATCTGTCAGTGTATTGATTTAACCTACATGGCCCAGACTTCTGCATGTCAGACTGAAGAAACAAGGAAGCCATCTGTTGCATGTTAAACACTCTACCCTTTACATTCTAAACAAGTCAGACATGCACATTTCAATGTTTCAGAATGCTCAGAGAAATGGTAACTCCATTTTAACATAATGTTTTATTCTGCTAACTTTTTACTGACATTTTTTTGCTGCTGTTATCAACACTTTGTTGATTTCTTTTTTTTTTTTTTGCCTTTTTTGGAATTTAGCCAGAACTCTACATACTATATACATTTCACTTTATTCTCAAATCTCAGGTTATCATCTTTATTCATTATCTTCAATTATAAAATATTACAAAATGATTTATTATTTTACCCCATGATCAATTATTTAGTCAAGGATTTGAAAAAATGTTGTTCAGGACATTCATCATTCCTTATGTCTATAATAAAACAACTGGAAGGGCTGTTTTATAAAGTGAACTTTATTAGCTATAAGCATTTTTAGAGAATTAAATAATTCTCGTAAATAATAAGTAAAGGATTTGCTGGATGATGTGTGAGACTGCAGTTCTGCAGGTGCATCAGGTAAGGATTTACATAACTTTCATTGGAATGTGTCGTTCCTCTTTACAATCTGAGCCAGAAAATCTGTTTTCACGAATCCTAATTAAAAGCGCCGTGGTTTTCACAAAGGTGACGACTTCTTACTCAAATGTTTAATGCAAACCTTTCAATTTAATAAATGCAGGAGCTTCCACTTAAGAGACCTGCATGTTTTTTGGGAGGTGTAAATGTTAAACAGAGTTGTGATTTGAGTTTTCACTAAGAAAACCTTTTTAAATTAGTGAATTTGAGCTTAATATGTAAGGGGGGGGGGGGGATAAAGTACTTCAGCTCACAGCCTCGGATCATTTTCCAACTGCAACTGTTTGGCTCAACCTTGGCCCTCTCTTGGGATTTGCCTTTTTCTCGTTACCTTCGAATCCTCCCCCACTCCACGCGGAATTGAATCATAAAGTTCAGCTTAGACATAGACCATAAATCTCTGCTGTTCTATCGATCTGAGCACAGATACAGAGAAACCGCCGCTTTTGGTTCCTCATCAAGAACCATGCTCACTAGCTTCGACGATACTAGAGCATCCACCATACTTCCTCACAGTCTTTACTCTCATCATGTGGCTTTCAGCCTAAAAGCCCCAAAATATTGCAGTTATATAATTTGGTAGATATTAAAGCCTGGTTATTATTATAGTTTTAAATGTTTACTTTTGTGTCATTCATCAATTTAATCAAAATGCCTTTTGTATTTTAACACTATGTATTTTGTGTATCAGACCTGCATTGGGAATCTGCTTAACTTAATTTTCAATCCCATAAAATTGTGTTCCTTAATACATTATTATTATTCCTTTAAAATAAATTATGCATCAAAATGTTGTAGTACTAAAGCACAGAGATGTCAGCGAGAGAGAGAGTCAGTATGATGAGAAAAGGTTGCATGCACTAAAGGAACAGTGCAGCACAGGAACCAGCAGGAGAAAAGGATGGAGGCAAAAATGACAATTGCATCACAGTGAGAGTGAGATTGTTTTGTATATTTTATTGTGTTATCGTATCGTTGTGTAAGAGAATCGTTGTGTAAGAGAATCAGCACACATGGATAACCCGGCTAGTTATGAGATTTCAGTGATGTTAACATATACAGCATATTTCAATATTTTAATAACACAGAAGCATTATGTAACTAACAATGATGAAAAGACAGAAATAGATTTGCCAGTATTCAGGTTTAAGAAACCTTGTCTTATTACTTACTAAAATCAACCAAGGAAACATATTCCATCTCAAGAGAGTCTAGTCACTAACACTCATAAATGGTTTATAGTTTACCATTCCCTGTACTACACTAAGCTATTAAATGTTATTGCCCCAGAGATTTAAGGCTTAATAAATGCTGACACATTTCCAAACTCTGTGTGTGTGTGTGTGTGTGTGTGTGTGTGTGTGTGTGTATATATATATATATATATATATATATATATATATATATATATACACCTTCCACATGCCATATGCTCTCTGTCATACTGATTTCTTGCCCTATTGGTTTAGATGCTCCTCTCATGAATTATGCACATTTTATATCAGCTCATGATAAATACAGTAGTAATTTATTGAAATTCAAACTTCTGATTCAAGTCACCTCAAATAGCATAAAAGTATAAGTCTGCAGTCATAGCATTATGCATTTCTTTAATTTCTTAAGAGTTTCTTGTTTGGACACTGTATGTGAAGCTGATAAGTGTATGTGTATGTCTTGTCTGTCCCAGCATGGCGAGGTAGACTGCTGGCCGATGCCCTGTGCTCCCTTGGCCAACTGTGAGTACCTGGCAGTACCTGAGGGGGAGTGCTGTCCCCATTGCATCACAGATCCATGTCAGGCTGACACAGTTTTCAATGACATCACCAAAACCTGCATAGATGAATATGGAATAACGCGCCTCGGCGGCTCCACCTGGACTAAACATGGTACAGAGTGCTCTCTCTGCCAGTGCAAGGTAAAACAAACACATTTCTTATTGTCAGAAGGAGATTAATTGTTTTTTTCACACAATAAGGTTCCAAAGTCATACTTTACTGTGTGATGCAAAACCTGCTACTTTTATTTGACATTTTATTTAATCATAAGTTCTGATAAATGTCTTTTAGTCAGATAAATATCAGTGTGATCTCGAGCTGCAGTAGGAAAAATCCAGATCAAGTTAAACTGACACTAAATGTAGCAGTTGAAAGCAACTTAAACTGGAGCATAGAACATGGGTCTCTAAAGTCAAAACCAAATTCATCTAAGTATTGAGATTGAAGCTCAGAGACAAGAACATGCAGCCTCTCACAATCCTACACAAATACACCTACACGCACATACAAACGCAGAGCTAAAAATGTTCCAACAGCCGTAGTCTTTTAACTTTAGAGTTTGACTACATCTACTGACATTTTTGTTTCCGCCTCCCTTTCAAGTCTTTTCCTTTTTTTCTTTCCCCACAGAATGGTCATGTCTGTTGCTCTGTGGATCCACTGTGCCTCTAGCACCATTCAGAAGGCAGCTCTGCCTCACTGCCCTTTTCTCTATTCCCATCCCCTTTTCTCTTTGTTCCTTCGCTGGATCTTGCTCTGCCTGTATTTCTACTGCTCTGCCTGTTTTTATTTTAAATATTCAGGTTGGTTTTACATTAGGAAAAGTTCTGCCTCATGTCATGCCAATATAGATATAAGCAACAAATCCCATACAGTGATTTAAAGAACAGTCATAGCATATTTTGGTAATTTAATTTATTTTCTGTATAAATCCGTCAGATAAAATGGTTTTGAAATTAAAATATTTGAAGGAATAAATAATTAAAAGCGCATAATTTGAGTGCAGTGTTATTGCTAAATCAGCATTATTTTCAGTGATTTATTTATGGATGGGGGAGTGGATGGGTGAATGGATGAAAGAGTTGGATGGATTGGAAGTTCAATGGATATGCAGGTGGGTGATGTAATGGGCAGTTGGATAGACTGGCGGATAATGGATGGGCAGGTGGTAGGTGTAGAACGTGGTGGCACAGATTGACGGGTGGCTGTATGGGCAGATGGGTGTTTGGATGAATAGACAGGGTGGAACAAGGTGTTTGGACCAATTGGCAGCTGGATGGATGTGAAGCCAGTTGATGAAATGGTTGGTTGGACAGATTGACCAGTGGATGGATGAAAAGTTGGGGGGTTTAGTGGGTAGTTGAACTGATTGGCAGGTATCTGGATAACCTGATGGGTGGTATAGATGGACAGATGACGGGGTGGATACGTGGATATCATCTAAATAAAAGTTTTTTTTTTTTTTTTAATGCTGATATTCTGATGTAAGAAACAAACGTTATCACATGTAAAATAAATGTGGGTTGTATTTATTTACCCTGCTGTAAATCTGATTTGTTAATTAAAAAAAACAAAAAGTTATTTAAAAAAAACATTGAATCAATTCATTAGTGTATTGAAGATAAGAATCTGGTTAAAAGTTGATCAGCCCTGAAAGAAGTGATGACATCGAGCTCAAATAAACATCCCAGTGTACATGACTCATCTCCTGCAGGCATGACCTCATCAGACACAGCTTCACCTTTTTGTATTTGGACTTGATTTTCACTTTAAATGGCTTCATTTTTCATGAAAGTGTTTAATTTAATATGTGGGTTGCTATTGTGTTATGGTGAAATAAAGAGTTAAAACAATGACTCTTTAATGGGTTGCTCTGCGCTACTAAATAATTTAATTTATTATTATATTAAATTTACAACCAGAAATGTAAATTATCGTTATCTGTTTGACAAATGTACATTTTTCTTACATTTAAATCCAACTCTGTTTGTCATTAAAACTTACAGGAAAATACTAGGATTTGTCCTTTATTTAAAATACCTTTGTAAATTTGAAAAGGATCCTGATTGAGTTTGAAGGCACATATTCAGAGTTACAGTCAGTGCATTTGTTCATATCTAGTCTAATGTGCTTAAGACATCTGATCTACTGACTGTTTGTTTTTTTTTTTTTACTCTGGGAACTAAATAAAACTTTCTTTAACAATTCTCTCTAAACAACAAAAAAACAAGCAGAATATATTCAAATTATGTACACTGTGAGGGTTCTCTAATTCTCTTTATGAAAATATCCTTGAATCAGCTTTCCTTTGTTAGCACAATGCAGCCTAATTAAATTAGGGAGTCAGGTTCCTGATCATTATTGAAAATTGATGCCTTTACCTTGGAACGCTAGCATTTTTTTTGGAGTGTATTTGTTGTCTTATCTAACTGATTTCTAAATAAGGATGGGCAATTATCATGGTGCAGAAAGGTATAAGTTAAAGAAAATGAAGTTAATGGACAGTTCGATTGAGAGGGTTAGGAAAAGGAAGTTGAAAGTGGAAACCAGAGGAGGAGAGATAAAAGCAGAGAGATTGAGGGAGCAAACCAAGTGTGGGAGTGTCACAGCAGCTTCAGCACCTTGGAGAGATCCTTTCTAGCCTTGTTACATCACTGAGGGAAGTTCATCGTTTACTTAATGAGCTTCATGTGCTGCAGATGAAGTGAGAGAGGCGAGCATGCAGTCGCAACCAGCGAGTTTCAAATCATTCAACAGAGAGATTAAAGAACTTTCTGTAAGGGGCTTTAAAAATAGCTTTTAAACATGCATTAATGATCTGTTTCAAGTTCAAAGACTGAAAACCACATATATTACTAAAATATAATACTAAAAGTGTTTGAACAGCATTTCTAATTATAGGACTTTTCAGAAGTTTTTTTTTTTTTATCATCATGTGGGTTGATCAAAATGTCTCACATTTCTTCACAATGTATTTATTTATTTATAATAAGGCCTATGGACTTGGTTAAAGTTATTCAGTCCACTGCATCTATTATTTTTTTACACAAGCATAGATAACTGCATTATTCAGGCAACTATACATTTCTAATGTCTAAAATAACTTGCAGACATGTATAAGACTGTAAACAGTTAAGCTTTATTAAACTAAATTGTGTGCATTTAACTTTAAATGGTACATACTGCAAATTATACTAAACATTCAGAGTTTAAAAGGCTTAGATCTTAATGGCCTACTACCAGAGTATAGATGTTATATCCATGTGGGCTTGTAGTAAATTTAAAAATGGCATCTCAATGTATGTGCTTTTAAAGCATCATTGTGAAACAGCATGGTTGTTGACACCTCACATCTTCAAGCATCAAATACCAACTGAAAACATACAAGTTAAATTAGATAGACTCACATTAACAAGGTGTGGAAAGTAGATAATAAAAAAAAAAACTTTTACAAGTCTTTCTGTGTTTTGTTGGCTTATTTATTATGTTTTAGAAGCAGTTTAGAAGTTATTTAGGACTATACTGCCGTCCAAAGGCTGAGCACAGTAACTACATGGAGTTATAAAGATTAACGTTCTGATGTTTTAATGTCACAAAGTTTCAGTGTTTATTTTAGATTTAAAAAGTCTAAAATCTAACATTTTAAAGCCATTTCATACTGTCAGCAGTAATATATTTTTAGGACTGTAGCAGCCTAAATACATTTTGGCATTTATTTAAGCAGGTTTCATGTTCAGTACTATATCATGTGCCATTAAATTATATAATTTTTTAGTGTTTATGACAACACTAAAACACTGCACTCTAAATACCAAACGGTTCTGTCTGTTAGATATATTAGAAAGCTTAAAGGTTGCAGTGTAAAGCCTATAGACAGATGGATGAACTCTCTCTGTCTGTTTCTCATAAAGGAAAAGCAATTTTAAATAGCGGCCTTAAACTGTCAAGAATGCTTTCAGCCCCAGCATAACCCAAACCTGTCATTAACTTCAGCCCTCTTCACTTCTGCTACCAGCCTCACTTACTCTTACTCTTTACCTTCGCTATTTTTCCTCCCTTTCTCTATAAAAAAACCCCTCTTATTTTGAGCTGCACTCTGTATCCCGATGATACCTGTTCTCTTGGTCTGTGTGCTTGCGCTGCGGAACAGTAACGCAAGAGATCATGATTTATTTACAGCACTGTCTTCACCTTGTCTCCAATCAGATCTTTGTGGGAAATGATGGTCCACAGGTTCACATCTGTGGGGAAAAAGAACTCGTTGCCCAGAGTAAACATTGGCAGTGTGTATATTTATTTATTTGAAAATATTATTGTAGAAAAAACATCAGAATCAGAATGTTTTTTTTATGGCACATTCATATTTCTACAAGTAATAACCCAGAGAGCATTTAGATGTGGGCTGCTTCTGGCGGAAACACGAGCACAGACAATCTGTACAGGAGCCATAGGTGGCCCTCATATAAAAATGTTCACATGGCCCGCATGTCCCAAAACACATTTGACTGTGCAACCTGCATGTAAGACAGTTTTTGCAGATGCATGACCTTAACCTGGTGTGGATGAGGCCTATAATTACAATCTGGAGCGCTCTGCATAAGTTCTGGCCATCCAAGTGGTCAAAACTGGGGATTAGGACTTGATCTGGGTTTGCAGTAAGTCTCTAAAGGCAAATGTTTGAGCCTTCATTTGAAAAATGAGATCAAATATAAAATTTATATACTGTCTTCTATAAGTCTTTTGTACATAACATGATATCCAAATCTCAAAACATTTTCACTTCCTTTGAATATCTTTAAAACAGTTATATTTTATTTGAACAATTTTTTTGGGGAAAAGTCATTTGGGCAAAATAACATTTTGGGATTTAGTAATAATTTAGTGGAATGTTTGCACCAGTGGAAGAAGTGTGTCTCAAAACAGAGACCAGTGTCCTAAAGTCAATCCTTAAAGAGGATTAAATAGCTTCTGACAACCAGAAGTTGTGTTCAGGTTTTACTAGTTTACTAAACGGCCCATATCTGCAACTTGATGAACCTCCAACTTGATAATTATTAGCAAATTATATATTCAATGACTCAAGAATGCAGGTTGAGTTAGGTTGCATCTTAAGGCTGATATAGAAATTGTGCCATTAGACTTATTTGTTGGAATTTTATTTTAATAATTACAAATCTAATATGAGCAAAATGTTGCAGGTTATTTAATTTCATTATAAGAAAACAATGTGGCCAAATGTGGCAAAGTTGTATTGAGGTCACAACTGAGAGTTGTACAGTGCACAGCAAAAACATTTATACTTTGCATTCTGTCCATAACACAAACCTAGAAAATGTTCCTGAACATTACACGCCTCAAGCCACATGACACAGAGTACAGAATGCTGAAGTATTTTCTCCTGTAGGAACACTAAAACTGTAGATGAAAACCGATTACATCATCACTGAAAATATACTAATATAAATAATGTTTATTTAATGCCTTAAACTGTAAATTGGAACTGCAACGACGAATCAGTTCATTTAAAGCTTTCTAATAAATATTATTTATGCTGCTGCATTTTAATTTGAATTGCCTCTTGACTCAAACCAGCATTATAACTGATCATTAGTTTCAATTCTTGTCATTCCAGCACTATTTTCTTGATCCCAGGTGCATATTATTAGCTTCTTGTCACATAAGCAGAAATAAAGAATTTCCTGTGGGTTAAAATTCATTCATTCATTCATTATCTCCCGCTTATCCTCTATTAGGGTCGCGGTGGGGTTCCCCATGCCCATCCAGGGGAGAACGTCTCGGGCGCTGGGCAGATAGACCCAGGACAGGGCGCCAATCCATCGCTGGGCACACACTCACTCACACAGACACACTCTATAGGGGGCAATTTTGAGAATTCAATTAACTTGATCCATGTTTTTGGACTGTGGGAGGAAACCGGAGAACCCGGACCCCCCCCCCCCCCCCCCCCCCCCCCCCCCCCCCCCCCCCCCCCCCCCCCCCCCCCCCCCCCCCCCCCCCCCCCCCCCCCCCCCCCCCCCCCCCCCCCCCGGTTAAAATTATCATGGTAATTTGATGATGGTAACGAGGGGCGCTCATAAATTTAGAAAGTCTCATTATGGGCACATTTGGTACACCAAAAACTCCTATTTTATTGAAAGTCTTCATCATAGTCATTTGGTTCTTGTCTTAAGCATCCAGGTTATGTTTGACTGCAAATACTTAGACTGATTTAGTGATACGGTCAATGTTTATTCATTTGATGAATTATTAGGATTTCAATACACACTGGTCACAGATAATAATTGCAATAAGTCTGAAATGGCAGTTTACTGGTGCTTACTATTTCAATTTCCATCCAGATGTTTGGAGAGTAGATTAAAGATTTGCTCTAAGTGAATCCCTCTGTAGAATTTCTGCTTAGTATGTGTGGCCAGCTTTTCCCAGAGAAAGACTATAAAGCTGTCAAATAACACATTCACTCTCATTTATTAAGCATCCTCTACTCCCTTCAGTTGTGCACGAAGGACAGGCTTAATAATCTGCTGGGAGAAAGATCCCTGCTTGCCTTCAGGCCAGCTTGTAAAATCTCCATTAACCCGGTGTAGGATTACTTTTCCAACCTTCTAATCATTTGTCAGCCCAAAATGGAGCGGTCACGTTCATATGACGTCATTAGTCACATGGGTAGACTCCCTGGGGTCTTCATTAGGGCCAAATTTCCTGACAGAGTGTGAAAATGTGGGGTCTGAATGCACAATGTGCCCTTTGCTCAGGACACGAATAACGACATCTCTGAGTTTTTAGCTTCTATTATGAAAATGGTGGCAAAAGGTTATTAAATAATGCACTGATGGTAATTAGGTTTAATCTCACATGAATCTATAACGAACTTTAAGTCATCTCTTTTGGGTTGATAACAAAAGCAGAGGTTTAATTAAAGGTGTAAAATAATTTCAATACTTTTTGGTGATTAATTCGATTTTCAGTCCAGAAGATTATCAGTCACATTTTTATTAATAGGGTGGCATGGTGGTGTAGTGGTGAGCATGTCTGCCTCTCAGCGTTGGGGATTTCAGGTTCGAATCCCTGATTTGGGTAGAGTTTCCATGGTTTCTGTATGTACGAGTGGAAGATTAAGCAGAAGATAAGATGAGATGAGAATTTTACTTATTAAGTTTAATGCTGGGCGGCACGGTGGCTTAGTGATTAGCACGTTCGCCTCTCAGCACTAGGGATTCCCGGTTCGAATCCCCATCTGGGTGGAGTTTCCATGTTCTCCCCGTGTCTGCGTGGGTTTCCTCCGGTTTCCTCCCACAGTCCAAAAACATGGTTCAAGTCAATTGAGTTCTCCAAATTGCCTCATATAGTGTGTAAGTGTGTGCCCAGCGATGGATTGGCGCCCTGTTCTGGGTGTATCTGCCCAGCGCCCGAAACGTTCTCCCCTGGATGGGCATGGGGAACCCCACCGCGACCCTAATATAGGACAAAGGGGAAGATAATGAATGAATAAAAAGTTTAATGCTAAATGATGATGATGATGATGCATATATTTTCTATTAATGTTGTTGATAATATTTTTTAAGTTATTATTGTTATTTCTGAATAGCATTGTGAATGTGAACCACATATATATACTTATAATTATAGATTGTACAAACCCCCTGAATACACTCAGGTCTGGGTCTCAGCTGAGTGATATGTAGCTCGGTTTTAGTGCTCATGCTGCTCGTCTTGTCTCTGACACAGGTAAGCTTTTCTTATACATGCTATCCGAGATTCAATGTACTGTGGTGATAAACAAATTCCGCCCGGCGGTATGTGCCACTTAAAAGGCCCGTTGCAGCGTTCACTTTCTTTCATGTTGTGCAAGTCACAGTACGCAGCAAGTGATTAAAGTATGGCTGCAAGAGTATTAAAAAATTCCAACAAAAACAAGCTGTGGTGTAAAAACCTTCACTTTCGAGCTACTTAATGTTATATATTACCTTTAATATTCCTGGTTACTATTATTAAAAACATAAATCATTACACAAATATATATATATATATATATATATATATATATATATATATATATTTAAACTTTTTATCTGATGTCACTGTGTGTTTATTGTGATTAATTATAAAAGTAAAACAAAACAATAACATGTTTGATTTTACAGTACTTATGTAATGTGTGAAATACTTTTCTGCATAACTTCTGACTTGTAATGTTCTTATTTTTAAGTCGCTTTGAATAAAAGCGTCTGCTAAATGACTAAATGTAAATGTAATGTACTTTGCAGAGCAGAAAAAAGATGAATAAATATCTGAGCAGAGAGGAACCTGCAGTGCGGAGAACACACGTGTGTTTATTAGCTGAAATCCTGGTGAGATTGTTGCTGATGGACATTTAAGAATAAGAAATCCACAACATGGGTGGCACAGTGGCGTAATGGTTAGCATGTTCCCCTCGCATCGTGAAGGAACCAGGTTTGACAACCGGGACATATTTCAAAGAAAATGGGAGTAAGTTGCTTCAGTGGCGCATTTTAGTGTCATATTTCAAATTCACGCTAAGTGCTCCAATTAAACCAGCACATTAAGTTTAAGAGGAGCTATAATCCAACCCTTAAAATATGCAAATGCAAACTGCGAGAGGATGGAGGATAAAAGAGAAGGACGGGAGCAGATTGATGAACATTATTTTAACTGGTGTCAGTTTTGCTAAAAGGCATTCTAATAGCTCGGCTCCATCCTAGTTGTTGATTCATCATCCAGTTGATCACTCTCCATAAATCATCATATTGAGATCTATGCTTTTTTTTGCTTGTTCTCTTTTCCTTGATTACACATATAGAGCGCAGAACACTGGGTGATGAATGTACCATGCACAAATGTGCTGATGATAATTAAACTTGTGTGCTGGATTAGAGCTTGATTTATGCTGAAAGCAGCACTTTCAGAAAAGTCTCAATGGAAGTTCTTTAGCGCAGCATAATTCACTCTGTAAATAAGAAGCATAAAGCCACAGCTTGTGTTGCAGGAAGCCAATGTGA
This sequence comes from Corydoras maculifer, assembly GCA_019802435.1. Lineage (NCBI taxonomy): Eukaryota > Metazoa > Chordata > Actinopteri > Siluriformes > Callichthyidae > Corydoras > Corydoras maculifer. The sequence goes on from JAFMOD010000998.1 coordinate 1,174,311, forward strand.
GTAGACAGATAAGGACAGACAGACTAAAAGATTGCAAGCTCAGGAGGAGAGAGGTGATTGATTACACTGAAATCTGTTTAGAAACCTGAATTTCGGTGAGCAGCTCGGAAAATGAACGAATATTGTTCCATTTGAGGATTTTTTTTAAAGAAACCTTTAGAATCTTTCATTTTTCTTCCTTTCTTTTGCATTTATAAATACATTTTCTATATGCTTTTTTAATTAAATACACATTGGACATTTACGTTGGGTGGGATAGTGGCATAATGCTTTGAGCCTCTGCCTCTTAACCAAAAACATGAATTCAAAGTGTATTGGCCGCTCTAAATTGCACCTATATATTGTTTGTTTGTTTGTGTGTGTGTGTGTGTGCCAGCGATGGATTGGCACCCTGTCCTGGGTCTATCGGCCCAGCGCCAAAACCTTCTTCCCTAGATTGGCATGGGGAACCCCCCCTGCAACACTGATATAGGATTAAGTGGAAGATAATGAGATAAGATGACTTAATTGCATTATTTTTACATATTCAAATTGTGATGTTGATGCCCTCAACACACTCAGCAAAACATTGGGACAGGGGTGTGTTTACTGTTCTATGCCATTATTTCCTTTTTTACAGAAAACAAGACTCTGAACCTGAAATGGCATTTTCTAACTGTGACATAAACCTGGGAAACTGTGAAGTGAAACCTACAGGGATAGGAGTAAGACATCAATAAACCCGATAGAAAATGAGCTCACTAGGCAATAAACATTTTGGGGGCAGGAACACGATAAAGTGCTGTGGCTCCTCTTCCTCCTCCTCCTCCTCACCAAACTCTACAGAAATGCCAAAGTATTACTGTAATATGTATGTTCTTTATTTAGACATATTTTATTTACTATGTTTTTTTTTAATATTGTTGGAATTCTAATTTTGTTATTGGTAGTTTGAGTAAGTGAGTAGTTGATGAGGAGTTTGTTTAGTCAGACTGTGATGATTAAACTCCCTGCAGCATCGATTCAGCCATGAATCAACCCCTGAATGATGCTGGAGAGCCAACACAATGCACCACGTCCCATGTTATTATAGTTATATATTACAGTGCCATCCATGCCAGCGATAGATGATGGTGTACTCGTTTAGTTACGCTCTTAACGGAAGAGGCCATTTTTCTTGTCTTTCCTTTTCTTTTATATATTTTTTTTAGATGTGTGAGAGAGGACAGGGCTTCTGGATACCTAATCACCTCATCTGTCACCGGTGTCACTATATACCCTGATACATTTGTCACAAGATGAATCGGGGCTACCATACTGCCCCTGAGGTGATAAACTGCCATTCACAGCATACGCAAGTTCAACCTCATGGCTGTTAACTACTCTCATACTTTAAGTATATTATTGTATCGTTGCCACACATAGTGAAGAATATGATACCAGATCAGAAATCTCATCTTATCTCATTATCTTCTGCTCAATCCTCTACTAGGGTCATGGGGAGCCCATCTCGATGGGAACATTTTGGGTGTTAGGCAGATGCAGCCAGTACAGGGTGCTAATCCATCACTAGACACACACTCACACACACACCATATAGGCCAGTAAATCTTCAGTCCATGTTTTTGGACTCTGGAAGAAAAGACACAGGAAGAACATGCAAACTCTACCCAGATTGGGATTTGAACCAGGTTCCTTAGTGCTACCAGGTGGACAGGGTAACCACTACGCCATTGTGCCGCCGCATTTCTGTCATATAAATGATAGACATGAAAATGTTCTATTGCTTCCTGTTTTTTGGTTCTCACAACACATTCCAAACATTTTGAAAATGGGATTTGTACTTTTTCTGGTTTATAGTGTGCTTGATGTATTTTAAAACCTCACTGGTCCGGACACAATCCAATCTGGTGACCCAGTGGTTTGTGCTAAAAGTGAGGCCAACACAAAAGTGGTGACAGATGGACTCGAGTACACTCACTGTTTTTCCAAAGGAAAGAAGCTGCCAGCCATTTTCTGCATCACTGAGTTTGTCTTTTTTAGGGATTTAAAATAAGCATGATGTCAGTTTGGCATGGGTTCTCATGTGACATGGTGTAATAAAATCATCACATTTTGTAATGCTGGAATGGCTCGTGTGTTTTTGTAACAGATGCACAGCCTTTAAATGGCTTCGGTGCCCTCATCCCCATTGCGTCATACGTCATCCCAAGTATTTAGCATCGAACAAGTGTGTTGGGTATTTTCTTTCTCTTTCTCTCACTCTCACACACTATATGGGTGACAGCTTGAGAGTTTGACTTATAGCCCTCTGATATGGTTCCTTAGTCATAGACAAATACCTGATGGCAGCTTTGATTGGACCATTTGTCATCTGGTTCTGTCTCTTTTCCCCCTGTCGCTTTGAATGTTAGTATATAGGTGTATAAGAGCACTCTTCTTTTAATGAGGGTACATTTGAGAATGTCTGAGTTCTAGTTCTATTTTAAAGGTGTGTTCTGCACATAAACGTACACTGATGTCACTGTTCTCATGTTATCATACTCCTGTTCACATCAACACTGCACCCCTTACAGTTTTATTTTTCTGATTCTGTGCAGATTTGTAACGTGGGCTTAAATGTGCTCATTGAATATTTTATGAAACACCTACATCTAGTGGCTACTGTGTGTAAACGCCTTAACAATAACTATGCAGCCTGCAGTATTGTTATAATAGTCATGTTCCTGACTTTACACATATTACACAGTTTTAGAATAATTTTTAGATTTAGTCATTTAGAATTATTAATAATGTGAATGTTTAAGTAAAATAAATATGATGGAATATTGGTGTGGAATCAAAGAACTGTACATAATAAAGTAGGTAATGAGGGTACGTTTTAATATATTTATGAATACAGGTCCTTACTTCATCTCATGGCAGTCACTCAAACAACCTCCTGTACTTAATTACAGCTTACTGTGGACGGAAACCAAAGCTCTTTGAGGCCACTCCAACAGACATAGGGAGAACATGCAAGCTCCACTTATTCATCCATGTCATGATTTAATAATTATTTTATATGTAAACGTACTGTGTGTGTGTGTGTGTGTGTATATATATATATATATATATATATATATATATCAATTCTAAGAGTCAGAGTTAGTTACACGTGGTGTGTGTGTGTGTGTGTCTCGAAGTCTTTAATTCACTGTCTTTACTCCTGTTCTAACATATGATTTTCCTTTACAGGTCTAACACCCCTTCTTCCTTCTGACTCTGTGGCTTTGTGTTTTACACACACACACACACACAAAGGCAGGCAAGGCAGTTGAATAAACACTGGTCTGAAAGAGTATTTATACATCCACTCTGTTGGGTGGAGTCGTGTGTCCCACCCTACATTTCAAAGGATAGCAGTAAACATAATATGTGTCAAGTTTCTGAATACAGCCAGTCCAATTGTAAATGTTCTCACAGTATTTTTATAGTTTAGTATTTTTATTTTTATATAAGCTCTTCTTAAAAATTGCTTAAGAGAAATCATGGATCAAATGGAACAATAGAAAGTATAAACAGTATAAAGTATATTAAACATAATCTAGTATATACTGGTTGTACAGTCGTATAGTATACTATAACTGATGCAGTATGTACTGAGGAGGTACAGTATACAGTTTAAGTGCAGCAGTATGTAGTAGGGTGGTACAGTCATTGAGGGACACCTTCTTTGATATTTTACATCATAAAAGGACATAATAAAACATGAATTCCTTAGTAGATTTTGAAATTAGGTAATTAAACCCTGAATGTACACTACAATGTTACAAATGACACCATGACAATTTATTTAAACTTATATTTAATTACATATTGTAGTGACATATTACTTTTTATATTCTATATTTAAGTACATATTGTACTGACACAAACTTGAAAATGTTAAATGTTCATATTACTGTTTGCCCCAGGACTCAGCCTGTTTATTGTTTTTCTTGTTTAGCTCAAGGATACAGTTTTTCCTTTCCTTGAGTAAATTTGCTGACACATTCATTCTGAGAAGATTGTTAATTGTCTTATTGTCACTGATTGTTACTGTGTGATTAATCTTTCTTACTGTGGAATGATGGACTTTTGGGTTGGTCTGGTGACACTTCTCAGATTGATTGGCAGAAACTAATACTTTCCTAAGATCATTGCTGACCTCTTTCTCACTCAGTGTAAACACATAATTGAAAGTGACACACTTTAATAAACTTACTGATGGTCATTTAATCTGATGCATTTGATAAACAGTCCCCCGCCTCTAAATTCATATAGTGTGTGTTTATATCTTAAATAAATAATTCCAGGGCGGCACGGTGGCTTAGTGGTTAGCACTTTCGCCTCTCAGCACTAGGGATTCCCAGTTGGAATTCCCATCAGAGTAGAGTTTCCATGTTCTCCCCGTGTCTGCGTGGGTTTCCTCCGGGTTCTCCGATTTCCTCCCACAGTCCAAAAACATGGATCAAGTCAATTAAATTCTCAAAAAATTGCTCCAAATAGAGTGTGTCTGTGTGAGTGAGTGTGTGCCCAGCGATGGATTGGCGTCCTGTCCTGAATCTATCTGCTCAGCGCCCAAAACGTTCTCCCCTGGATGGGCATGGGGAACCCCACCGTGACCCTAATAGAGGATAAAGCGGGAGATAATGAATAAATGAATGAATGAATGAATGAATAATTGTCAGTGTTTTCTGAGGTTGTGTTAACCTCATTTTAAAACCTAAAAAAATCAGATTCTATACAGATACTGAATCAACTTGAAATTGACAGAGTGTATTATATTTGTTGTGTTGCAGTGAGGTAGTACGCAGTATTTACTTTAAACAACAACACAGCAGCGTGAGTGAAGCAAGTTCAGCATGCTGTGTGCGGTGCGCCATTGTCACGTGATTGCGGGACGGCCTTTGCGTGACGTCACGTCAGCAGCCGGTCCTTGTGGGCTGAGTCCGCGCTGTTGGCTCTTCTTCTCTTCCGCATTTGTTCTGCGTTGGAACATCAGATCCTCACAACATCAGATCCTCACAACATCAGATCCTCACAACATCAGATCCTCACAACATCAGATCCTCAGATCCTCAGGGCGGCAGCGGCGGCAGAATGTCTCATCAGACCGGCATCCAGGGTAAACCTTTAACCTGCCCTCGTTTAAATCGCATCCCTTTCAGCTCTTTGATTGATGTTTGAGTTTTAATCTGCATTTATTGTGAGTTGATGTTGATCGCATTCCGTGTCCAATGTTCAGTTAGGAGTTTTATTGGTTGCGTGTTAAACACTAACCAGAAGCGGATAGAGGACGCAGCTGTCAGCAGGGATCTGGACTTTATTACTCAAATCTGGATCTGAGTTTAATCCAGTGGTGGTGCAGATGTGCATTTAGGTCTGATGCGTTACAGAAAGCTGCTGTGTTAATGTCAGTAATCTATTGTAAGGACTTTGAAAAAAAAACAACCTTTTTTAATAAGTGCCATTTTCGGACGATTAGTCTAAAATAAAAGTTTACATCAGATATTTAAAGTAATTCACACAAGCCTCTGTAAAGATTCAACACTGTACAGACAGCTCATCTGCATGACCATGTTTTTAAAGCCATTAGTTCTTATCAGGTTTGGTTTTCTGCTGATTTTGCAGCGTGTCTTTGGTGGAACTTCGACATATGGCTTAAACAATATTTCTGACTCATATTAGATTCAAATAAATCACTTGTTAAAAATGTGTTAATGACAGTGATTGAAAATCTGGCCTTTATTAAACACCAATGCAGAACCATGTAAAGTGTTACATTAGCAGTGTTATAATTTATGGCTACAATAACAAACCTTTTATTTTATTACTAAACATCACCAGATTGCAGATAATATGATGGCAGTTCAGTGAATATGGTCAGAATTACATTGTAGACATTCTGAGCGAAAAGTTCAATTAAGTCCAAATAGTTGGTAAATTCACAGATCTTCATTAAAATGAAAATTAAAACCAGACAGAAGCTACACCTGATGCAGCTCATCAGTCAGTCATTGTCCAAGACCAGCTGAGTAAACAGGTTGTTTTTAGGTTTTGCTCATTTAAGGCTGAAGGTTTTGTAAAGCGTTTTCAGAACCCTTATAATAATGATGAGTTCTAATTAACATCATATAATATAGTGTATAGTATGATGGATAGTGTATAATATTATGACCTTTCCCCAGTTCTTTGTATGAAAGTATGCTGCCTGGGCAAAGAAATTAAAATGACACACTAGAGGAATATATTTTAAGCTTTTATTACAGCTTTGTTTGACCACAGTGTAGTTTCAACAACTTTATGAAAAGCCACAGTATTTATTTTTGTTCAGACTGTCAGAGATAATTGCTTGAAAGCTTATGTTGATGTTATGAATGCTGCCGACATACAGTTTTCTTTTTCACCCTCATGCATCCTTAACCCCGCTTTCACAATTTCAGCCCAATGATTATTAATAATATACATATGTAGTAGAGCTTTGATTGAAATAAGCTCTCGTTTTTTTTTTGTTTTTTTTAGCCACAGCAGAAGTCAAAGAGGTTTTTGCTAAGGCACGGAACGGAGAGTATCGCCTCATTAAGGTTGTCATTGAAAATGGTAGGTTGGAGACTGACACAAAGTCCTTACTATGTTTCTTAATGAAAGATTCCATATAAGAAATGATTAACTCTGAAATTATATTCCAACTTTAGAGAAACTCGTGCTGGGAGGAACCAGACCAGCAGCCAAGAAATGGGAGCAAGAATGGGACAGTTATGTCCTTCCTCTTTTAGAAGAGGACATGCCCTGCTACCTTCTCTACAGGCTGGACAGAACTAATAATCAAGGATATGAGTGGATTTTTGTAGCGTGGTCTCCAGATCACTCTCCTGTAAGTGATGTCATGAGGACTACATACATATATATATATAATTTTTTTTTATTATTTTACTCTGTGAATACCCCTCTTTAATGTTTAATATACATCTTGATTGTTCAGCTACAGCCTGGTTCTATACATAATGCAGTCAGTGGTACAGTGCAGCTGTTTCCGTTCCCTTAGGTAAATTATAATACACACTGGTGGACCTGCTATTGTGCACCACAGCAATATGTTCCTTTTGCAAATAAAAAATTAAACACAGACCTAAAGGAAAATGTAAATGTAAAAATATCATAATGTTTCCAAATTGAAATATGAACAACATAGTGTTGGATGATTCGCAGCACCGCTGCGATGCGTGATGCGTTAGTTTGTTTGCGCTGGTACAATTAGATCAGACAAAACAGTACCTTTGGAGTTCTCACCCTGTGTTCACTCCCTTTTCACTCGATTAGACACGTCTACCTTGTTGCTCCGCCTTGTAGATGTAAAATCAGACAGTATCTCATGTTACACACTTTGTGTAAGTTGTGTTGTATTCGTTCATCAGTGCTCACAGGCTGCACCGAGACCACTGAAGTAACACTGCAGTGCTAAATCTGAACTGGGAGTAGATGGAAGATACAAATTATGTAAACATATGAACTACAGTCTGTAATTGTAGAACTTTGATGTTACTATGTATACTATATGTTCAGTGGAACTAAAAAATAACAGGGTGTAGAACGCAAGTGAACTTTATAAAGTGGCTGGTTAAGGTTCATACCAAATAGAACCAGGATCATCTATTCGTGCGATTCAAACTGTAAACTGTATTTAATTTAGCAGCATTTTTTACTGTGCTGGTGACTTTTTTTATAGTAAAACTAAACTATTTCTTTAGGTTGTGTCGTGTCAAAGATAAACTGTACTGATCGTCCCTCCAACTGTGCAAGTGGTCTTGTCTGGTCGTCTCCAGCTTTTCTTTAGATTTTAATAAACCTGCTGAAAGAACAGGTCTGTGGAGGTTTGACAGAGAGTGAGACAGGGGTGAAGGGGTGGGATCAGTGTCATTCAGTTATTTCCAGGTTAAAGTCAGGGGTGGGGACAGCTTAAAGTTTCTGTCTCCTGTGTCATAAGAGAAGCCTGAATACCTCTTAAGTAAGATTGGGGTGTGGCTCTAATTTCAGATACAATTTATGAACAAAGGAATTGGGACACCAACAAAAACATCCCCCGCTATAACAGCCTCTTCTCTTTTGGAAGGATTTCTGCAACATTTTGAGTTGCAGAATGGGTGTTTGTGGAGTGTTTTGCTCATTCACCAAGAGGAACACCTTAATTAAATAATTAAGATGTAGGTCTTAAAGGTTTTGTGTATCTTGTACATATGAGATTTTTAATGTACAGGGAACATTAAGCAGCACATTGACTAACAACCAGCTGTCATTAGGACTTTATCGCTGACATTATTTTAAACAGACAGCAATAAAAAGTATGTTGGAGTGTGTTTATTTTTTAATATTATTATTGCACTATATTAATGCACTGTGTTTGATAAGAAAGTATTAATACTGATTCAGATTAAACACACAAGCGATGGCTGTCAATTTGAGCAGATTTGCATTAAGGATTTGCAATTCTAATACTCTCTAGTTGGGTTCAATGTCCCTGTTGTTCGTCGCTGCCAGCAGGAAGAAGGCAAAAAGATTTAATGCCAAACAGTAGTTTTGCCAAAACAGAATTTCATTTTTTTTAATTCACGATGAATTAAAGTCAGCACATAGTTTCTGGTTCTGGCAAATCTCCTAAAAGAAAATAACAAACAAGCTTTTTTCAGGTCCGGCAGAAGATGCTGTATGCTGCTACTCGGGCCACCCTGAAGAAGGAATTTGGAGGAGGCCACATAAAAGAGGAGCTTTTTGGCACTGTGAAGGTACGATGGAGCTCAGATAGGGAGCTTCTGTGTGATTCACGGACATGAAGAGCAAATCACAGCAATTTACCCTGGAGTTTCAAATGTGATTTATAAAAAATACCATTGTTTTAATGACAGAAGGGTTAAAGAATGTAGTTGAACATGGATTCAAGGTGAATTGGCTGCTCTAAATTGCCCCTATCTAAATTTCCCCTTAAGTATTAAGCTGGAGATAATGAGATGTGATGTCTAGAAACCAGTTTGTATGTCATTTTTGCCACTTTAATTATTTGTTCATTATGTACTTTACACAGGAACCATTTAATAGAACTTTCTGTGTTTAGGATGATGTATCACTAAATGGCTATAAAAGGTACCAGATGTCCCAAGCTGCCCCACTTCCACTGACTGCTGCTGAGGAGGAACTGAGGCAAATCAAACTCAGTGAGGTAACTGCATCATGACATGACTGCCTGTGTAAAAGCAGTTATTAAAAGGCAAATCAAACTACATAGCGTATATTGGGTGATTAAGTATATTGTGGAAATAAAACCTTTATTAGTATGATTTGTATAAGATGTAGACACAACTGACTGGTTGTCCTTAAAATTACAGCTGCTCATCATGTGACCCACGCTGCACTCATCAATGCCATTGATTTTACACTCTGGAATGACCGGATTAATCAGTGTGACACAGATCATTGTTTCACTCTCTTTTAGCTTTGCATATCCTGTCTGTCTCCATGACTCGAATGCTTGTCATATAGCTGTAGTGTTTCGTTGAGTTGTGTTTACACTGCTGTCTTTGTGTAGCTTGATTAAAGTTAGGAAAATGCTGTCCAGGTGACTGCACTGTACCTGTTTCATGCAGTCTGGTTAAATACACAGATGTTGGTTCTACATATCTCATCTTTTGGAGTCTTTTTGAAACAAATACTTAATAATGATTAGACTGGAAAACTGAAAGGTCACTATGATCACTACAACCTCTGAATTGTTGAGTGAATTGGATTTAACTATTCCATTCAGACTGATTATCAAAGATGACTGAAACCTAGAACATCACCATGCACACAGCTGTATGCTTCCAACTTTGGGAGAAAAGTTTACGTCCATTTGATATGGAGGAATTAGTTTTCAAGATGGTTCCATTCGTACATCTGTATTTAACCTCACAAAGGCTTATTTTAGAATGGAATTTTATTAAAGCCCCATATGTATCCCAATACTTTTGTCCCTGTAATGTAATTGTATTGATTTTGTCCTTTCAGGTGCAGACAGACATCCACATTGAGACAAAGCATCAGACCCTTCAGGGTGTAGCGTTTCCCATGCAGAGAGATGCGATTCAGGCCCTGGAACAGTTTCGAGAGAAGAGGATCAACTATATTCAACTTGTAAGTGATGTATACATGATAAATCTAATATAGAAAGTAGTACAGAATATAATAATATAGACAGAACAAGCTCTTATAAATGCATGTAATGAATATGAATCTATTGAGTCAAATGGCTGCATCAGACATCTTAAAGAAATTTAAAGAAGCTTATTTGCAGCGAGTGCATGAACACTCCTCACAGTGTCCCGTGTGACCTGTCAGACCAGTGACCAGCTAAAGCTATGAAGCCACTGTGGCTGTTAAAGTGAATGACTTTGAATGAACTGCAGTGACCTCAACCCCACTGATGACATTTGCTGAATTTAAATGTGTAAAATGGTTTTAGTAATGGAAGTTCTTATGGTTGCAAAACAGAGCAACCACAAATAAATTCAGCTGGGATTGAGGTAGGATCTTCAGAAAGCTCATTTGTATAAAACATGATGGTTGTGTAGTATATTTAAAAACCACATTACTACGTGCATCATCTCATTTTAAAATCTAATCTAAAATACATTTTATTGTTGTACTTTCTATTGTAAAATTATCTTGTTGTGCCACAGGAAATAGATTTTTCGAAGGAATCTATCAAGTTATCCAGCACAACGCCAACAGAGTTGAAAGATTTGCCCAAACGAATCCCTAAAGATGCTGCGCGATACCATTTCTTCCTCTACAAACACTCATATGAAGGAGACTACCTCGAGTCTGCAGGTAAAAGATTCATTCAGTCACTCTGAATATAAAAGTCCTGAAATTACTGATTAATGTAGAAATAATAAAACTGCTTTGAGATTTATAACTTCAGGATTAAGGTTTTGAGGTTAGTTTTTTATTAAAAATGTTTGTCATAAGTTAAAAAAGAAATAATAATCTGTTAAAAAAAATAAATAGATAGAAGTTTAACCACACACTTTTTTTCCCTCTTATTTGTCACTTGTTTCACATTTATTTGTTAGTTGTGAATGAATTTGCAAACTGTGACAGCATGTGTTCTGCAGGTTTAACTGCTGTGTTTAATATGTTTGTGTGTTTGCAGTGTTTATATACTCAATGCCAGGTTACAAATGCAGCATTCGGGAGAGGATGTTGTACTCCAGCTGCAAAAATCCACTTATTGACACTGTTGAAAAACACCTTCATATTGAAATAGCCAAAAAGGTAAGAAGATGGTTTCATTCCCCCTGAGTTTGTATTTAAATTGTCATAGGACATCAACTGTGAGACGCTTTGCTTAACAGAACACTTTGATTTCATTTGAGTAGCTGGAGATTGATAACGGTGAAGATCTCACCAGTGAGTACTTGTATGAAGAAGTTCATCCTAAGCAGCATGCTCACAAGCAAGCTTTCGCTAAGCCTAAAGGTCCATCAGGCAAACGGGGCGGACGCAGGATCACACGATCACCAGGAGCCCTGGGGGAAGACGATTAATGCCAGCACTCCGGCTCCACAGTGGTACAACCTCCCTCATCCTGAACCTTTATTAGACCTCCTGTTGTACCTCAAAGCCCTCAGCTCACATCGTTATTGACCTGTTCATTGCACAAATAAAACACTAACCTCTCTAGCTGCACACATGGAAGGATGACATCACTGAAGGAGGAACACATGATAAATAACACTGTTTACTTTTAAAATTAACTTTTAAATGTTTACTAAATCTGTACTTAAGCCGTAAAGGGTTTCAGGCATTCCATACAGAACCAGTTAAAAGACTGGTTTGGCCTTCTTTGGTCAAACTTGTGACTGGTACTGCAGGTCCATATTGATGAAGCGACACATAAGCTGCTTTCACATAACGTTTTACAGAATGATAACATACGTCAGATGGCTGAGTTTTATTGAGGGGAAATGCTTTGTTATATGAGGAAGCTCCATACATTTCTCAAACTTTCATAAGAATCTATAATTATATAACAGACCTGTGAGATGATTTGGGATTTTTTTTATTAATAATACTTATGTTTAATCTTTAAAATAAGACACTCAGATTTGTACTTTAGGTAGAACACAATGGTTAATTATTCCCCAATCAGAAAGGAATCATCTGGAGAGGAAGCATTAAAGGCCAGTAAAATATAAACCACTTTTGATCATAAGACACAGAGGGGTGCGGTACTGCAGCCAGTGAGAACTGGCTGGCTTGGCATTTCTGTGTGGCATTGGTATGTTCTCCTAATTTCTGTGTGGTTCATGTTCATGTCTTTATTTACAGATCAAAAAGTGAAATGATGCACTTTGCACCACTAACACTGCCTCCAGTGTTTTTAGAAAACCTGTATGAAGGAACCATTCTGTATCATTTAAAGCTTAAATATTATTTCCACTCATAAATATTAATACAGAGATCAGATCATTTCACTGTGTTAGGGAGTTCACTAAGTGCAGGATGATCAGCCTGAGTGAGGCGCTCAGCTGCTGCCCAGCTGTCTGAATTTTCTGTTGCTTTGTTACAAACTTAATGACCTGACTGTTAATCACTTACTGTTTCTGTCTGAATCAGATGGGGGGGGGAGGGGGGGTAAAGGCAACTCGTGATGTCACAGATGATGATTTTCTATAATGTCCGTATGTCTTGCTTTATAATTATGATAACTCAGAAATATTTTATTGAAATTTGGAAACATTTACGGATTTGAAAACTTTTTACATGCTTCAAACTTAAACTAAACTTACCAAACTGAAAACATCTATTTTTATAAGACTGTGTCACTGCTGTATGCAGGTTAGATTGTCCGACGACTTTGTCTATTATTAAAACACTTTATCTATGAGTTCCTTTTCCATTGTGATCTATAGCGAAGCGTTTGCATGGCGTACTGTCGGCTGCTCGGATGATGTGAGGGGCTGTTTAAAGAAAATATGGATTATGGACATAGTAATTACATTCAATTATTAACTTTTAGCAGTTGTGTGTTCTGGTCAAAATACCCTTTACATGCACATTGCATAGTTGCCTTTGTTGTATTTCTTTATTGAAATTATTAGAATATTTTATGACATTACAAAGTTAGAATCTAGCAATGATAACAGACACTATCCATTAAAAGGACTTCCATCATTTGTTTAAGCTTCAGTTTACTACGGTCGGTGTAATGACTGTACTTAGTTTGCATATTTGTTCTGCTGACTAACAGGTGCCTGTTTATTATTTTTTCAGTTGCAGGAAGCCCTTGCTTTGCTCACTTAGCTACTTTCCAAAATTTGCATCCCTTTTCCAGAACCACTAAGTACAAAAAGGAAAATTATTATTCTACTGGCCTCAATACCGGGGTTTTGTTACCGATGTGAGTTCTTGACAAAGGTTAACCTGCAGATCCTGCAGAGGGCGCTGTTGGATTGGAACAGCACTGAAATCTGAATATTTCTGCAAAACAGAATCAGATTTATTTTACATACATTTATAACAGGTACGAAGTTTAGAAGTTACTTTTGAGAGACAAACTGTTTAACTGTAGGTGAAGGTTTTATAAGCAAAAACGAACAAATGCTTTCCTGACCACTGAAAACTGACCACTTATCCAGACCAGTGATCCACCTGGGGATGAAGCAGCTGGGAAACAATGGGTCAATGTGGGGTCAACATGGGGCTGTCACAAGATGCACAAGCTAAAGACACAAATACGTCCCAGAGCACTTATTGAAGAGAGTCAGTGTGTCAGTCTTAGTTGAGCTTTCAGTGTGTAGGCTAGATTTAATTGCTACCTTTCAAGCTCCGCTCACTCTGAACTACACATGCCATTTCAGCTAATTCACAGCTCACCGAACCTAAAAATTAGCTTTACAATATTATTTAAGCCCTCAAGGTTCCACATAATACACAGCAGTCTTCCAAATTTGTATTTGTGCACCCTTTTATTATCAGCTCTGCTTAATTACTGCTCCCCAGCCCACTGACTGCTGATGGGAAGAGTTTATGTCTATAAGAATTAATGTGTGTGTGTGTGTGTGTGTGTGTGTGTGTGCACACTTTGTGAGGTTTGGTTTGATTAGGGTGCTTAGGAAAGCATACCTTTCACTCATAATGTTGAGTTGGCTCATCACGACAGTCTGGAGACTGTAAGCGTGATGGAGGATTTAATGTGCACTGTGTCCGATCCATCAGGGATCAATCTAACAAACTGATTAAACAAGATTAAACATAAAATCTAAATCTTAATAAATGAAGCAATTGCTTATATTTAATATTTCTTTTTTAATATTACTGATAACGTGACTGCACAGAATAAAGGGTTTATATGCACAGCTATACATTTTTAATATCCTCTCCACAATAATATTACCACCAAAGCGGAGTGTTTGTTTTTTAACTTCATAAATTATGTATTCGTTTCTACTGCAATCATGTGCACGCTGTATTTAAGAAGAAGCTCTGAGGATATCTGGATTCTAGTCTTTTATAATAGTTTTGTTTTGATTCCAAGTAGAAATAATCTCTGAGTCCCCTCTGCAAATCAAGGGGCAGTCGTAGGTTTGTGGTTAAGGATCCTGTCTTGCGATCTGAAGGCCCCTGGTTCGATTCTCTGTCCCACCAGGTACTATATCTGAAGTCGCCTTGGGCAAGTCACCTAACGAGCTGCCCATCGCTCTGGGCATATGTGCTCACTTTACTCAATGTGTGTATATGTGGTACTGAGAACTGATTTTCTATTTTATTAGATGGGACTTTTGCGGTTGTAAAGTAAATAATGACTGTGCATGTATTTCTTATAAACTAGCCCCCTCTAGAGTTTAGGCAGTTTTAATTATTAGTCATAATAAGTAAAAATTGTGAGGAATAGAAATAAGAGAGCTGCAGGAGGACCACAAACGCCAGGTTCCTGAACTGTAGTCCTCATGCATCTAACATGAGGGTACATTTACCAGAAGCCAGCACAGAATGTAGGTTGCTGTGGATAAGAGCATCTGCCTGTTGCTTTACATGTAAATGTAAAGTAAAAGCATACACCTGTCATAAGCAATGCACACCAGAACACTGAAACACTGAGAGCCAGGTTGAAATGAAAGGAGAAATATGTTCCTTTAAAGAGGTTATTTTTACATTACTATATTTAGTATGTTATAACTACAAGAAATCATTTATTAACACATCAGTGCATTAAACTGTACTCTGTACTCTGTGTGTCACTGTGAAGATGTTTCACATTTGTGCTTTGGCATTTCTGAAAACAGCAGCACTGTTTTAGCAGGAGTTTTTCATGTCAAGCGTATAAAGAGACCATTAATAATTATGATCCCTGCACTTAAATATCCACCTAAATATAAACGGGAAAACAGGGAAAAAAATGTAACTCCATTATTTCAGGAGTAGGAAGGAAATGCACATAACCACAGCATGATCCCTGAAAACAAGTGCTTTAAAAAATGTGATTACTTATCCCCATCACTATTTGTTAAAAGGAGAGAGAGAGAGAGAGAGAGAGAGAGAGAGATACACACACACATCAGGTTAAAACAGGATAGATATGTTTGGATTCAGTGTGTTTAAGTATTAAATAAAATAAAATAAAGACTTAAATACCCAGCAGAGACAGAAACTAGGGGAAAAATAGATTAAATAGAATCTAAATAGAATTAAATTAAATAATTAAAAGAGATCTTGATGTCATAAAGATTGCTAAAACTAAGTTAATGTGCTAACATTATATTGGGTTGGGGTGTGGGGAGAACTCGGTCAAAGTAAAAGGAAATAGGTAACCGGGGGGAAAATAGCACAGGGAACAATGTTGAGGGGTCAAGGGCATTGACATTCAGAAACCCCAAATTTTGTATTTGCTCTCTTCAGTCTCGGTGGCCAGACCATGTATACTGACTCCAACATTATCGGCCCCAGACACAGCAGAAGTGGGTCATACAGATGATGCAATGAAGGCAAAAGTCAGGGTTTACCTGTTCTAGCATTTATACAAGGCTTACGATGGCTTTTGATCCTTTTATATTATTTAGTCAAACAAAACAAGAGTTTGATGGACTGAAGCCAGGTGCCTGAGGGCAGCAAAGCCGGTTTCCCGTGGCCATCCAGGGAAGGGCGTTTGAAGGTGTGCATCCAGGGCTGAGCACACACTCACTTACACAGGCACGCCTACTGTATAGGGGCAATTTAGGGCAATTGGAACCTGGATCTCAAATGGTTCTTTGAGCGTTTCCATGGTTCCACATACAATCATTAAGTACAAAACAGAGTAAATCAACTTTATTATTGCTGACAGATGTAAGGCTTTGGTTCTAACATGCTTCCGCAGGGTTCTGCATCTGAGAACCCCGGTATTGTTGATGATAATGATGATGGTTCCGAAAAAACATCTAGCAAGCGTGTATGCGCGCGCATGCGCACTGTGACGTGTATAGAAAGTCAGAATTCTGGAACATAGTCAAAATTTTAAAATACTTTCCCCCCGTAGTTACGAAAATGGGCTTCAATAGACAATGATGATGATGATGATGATGATGATGTGGGTTATACCCACCGGCGTGCGGTTAGTGTAGTAAGAGTGGCGCTCTCATACTGTCGACTGGGAGGAACACACACACATACTCACACACACACACACACACACACACACACACTGCCTTGTCGGACTGTGTGTGACATCACCTCTATAGTTGGATTCTCTCTCACACCCGACCACTTAAACACACACACACACACACACACACGCACGCACGCACATACACACACGCACACGCACGCACGCACTGGGGCAGGCAGGCAGGCAGGCGTGGGTCCGTGGGTCTGTGGATCTGCGGCGCGGCGCTCAGAGTCTTCTCGGGTGGTTCGGACGGAACCTCGCCGCTGCGGGTTTGTGAAACTCCGGCGTCATGAGCAGCATGAGCTTCGTGAACATGGCGACGATCGGGGACTTCGACCCGCTGAACGCCACCATCCCCGCCACCAAAGTTGAAATCACGGTCTCCTGCAGGTGAGTCCAGTCTCAGCCGCGGCTCGGGTTCGGGTTCGGGGGTTCGGGTTCGCGGGTTCGGGTTCGGTCGTCGCAGAGGCGCAACTTTCAGTTTGGGCGTCGTGATGAAGCAACAGGGTTTATTTTCCTTCAACAAAGCGCTGCGTTCCGGATTCAGCGAAACTTCAGCAAAAGTTTGTTTTGTTTTTGTTGAATGTTGAAACTAAACGGCGGAGTTTCTGTTGATTTGTTTACGAGTCTGAAGATAAAAACTTCCCGTCAAGCTCCGTCCTGAAAACATTACACCCAAGTTATTCTAACAAATAGCTTTCATTAGACTGGCTTACAGATTACAGGCGTACAGATTATAAGGAACAATAATATCTACATGCCCAGCGATAGATTGGCGTCCTGTCCTGGGTCTATCTGCCCAGCGTGGGGAACCCCACCGAGGCACTAATAGAGGATAAAGCGGGAGATAATGGATGAATGAATAATATCTACATATTTATTCTTGTTCGTAAAGAAACATGATCACCCATAATCTGATTACATGCATTAATCTGATCTAATATCACATTCAGATCAGTCAACATTCAATCATTCATTCATTATCTCCCGCTTTGTCCTCTATTAGGGTCGCGGTGGGGTTCCCCATGCCCATCCAGGGGAGAACGTTTCGGGCGCTGGGCAGATACACCCAGGACAGGGCGCCAATCCATCGCTGGGCACACACTCACTCACACACACACTCTTTATGGGGCAATTTGGAGAACTCAATTGACTTGATCCATGTTTTTGGACTGTGGGAGGAAACCGGAGAACCCGGAGGAAACCCACGCAGACACGGGGAGAACATGGAAACTCCCCCAGATGGGGATTCGAACCAGGAATCCCTAGCGCTGAGAGGCGAATGTGCTAACCACTAAGCCACCGTGCCGCCCTCAGTCAACATTATTTATAATATTAATTATTAATATTTATCATTATTCATTTTCCATCCATTAATGTTCAGTTCAAAGGCTTTTATTGTTTTATTGATCTTGATTGTGTTTTTAAGGTGAATTGGCTCCAAATCCTCCCTATCAAAATTTCCCCTACATAGTGTGTGTTCATCTGTGTGTGTGTGCCCAGTGATGGATTGCCCCCAAGTGGAAGGTGATGAGATGAGCATTTCATATAAAATTATATCCTAAGTTGTTTTGTCTTTTTTAAATGTTCTGTAAATGTTTTTAGCAAAACATTTAAACTACATTAAATATTAATTTAAATGCCGTTAACTGCAGTTGCAGTTGTGGTTAAGGAACCAACATTTCAACATTATTGTTGCTTCAGAGCCACTAGGCAAGGCACCTAACCCCAATGGCTCTGATTACAGGGCTGCCCACCGCTGGTCACGTGTGCTCACTGTAGGCAAAATAAATAAGTTTATCACTAAAGAACTGTGCAGTTACTGTTTTATCATAACAGCAGACTGTTTCGCCACCTCATGTGTCTCACTTTTATTTCATCTTTGTTCCCTTTCCTGATTATTAGAAATTTAAAAATATTTTTCATGCCTTTATATGATTAATGTGCTTTTAAATTACTAAATTACGATTAGAGTTTTACAAATGTGCTGTGAGGCTTTAAACCAGTTCAACGAACAACAAAAACAAAACCAAAACTAACACATGTTTTAATTTTCCTGAACAGGTTATAATAGATGATTAACACTATTGTTTCTTTAATACAACATGTGTGGAGTTTATTTTCTTGATTTCATCTAAACACCACTTTGGGCAGATGATGACAAAGTTAAATGTATGTAAGTTGTTGTTGGATAAATGACCTGCTTATACATGGATGCATTTCTGTTTATAGATTCAGTCTAATTGTCTAAATTTGAGTTTTGCTTTATGGGTCACATGTCTCTGTTGTTATTGTTGATACAGTTCTGATTCAGTCCATGCTCTGTAATTGACATCGATCGGACTTTATTCTGATGCAGTGCATTTTGTAAAGTTTATGTGATTTGCGAGATTACAGAGTTAAAGTGGCTGAGAAATTAATTTCACCATAAGGCGGGACTCATTAATTATGTTAATGCTAATTGATATGTCTTTAAATGTTTCATTTTACTTTTAGGGTAGAACACAAAACCCGAAATGTTAAGTTATTGATTCTGAATGAATTGGATGTTAAACAGTTGTAAACTGATCATTTCGGTTGTGTATGATTACTGCGGTTCATTTAGTTTATTCCTCATTGTGTTATTTAAATGAAGTCAAACTGGCATAAGATAAGAAGCAGAACACACACGTAAAACATGGATGCACAATTATTTTGACTTTATGTAAAGTACAAAGAGTAAATCAAAGTGACAGTGGCAATAAAATCTGCCTGGTATTTCTTTTTGTTTTTATAAGAAACCTTGTGAGGACCATGGCGTAGTGGGTTACTCGTTCTTTTTAAGCAAAGAGACAATGTTACCAGGAGTAAATCTATCGCTGCCTTTATTAATGATGTATTTGTAAAACTAGAAGTAAAGTGTGATACCGCTCTGCAATCGAGTACAGATTTGTAAATGGTTCGCGGAGCCAGGAGACGAGATGATTTCCTTTAAAGAGAGCAGAGATTCCCTCCCATTTGCTAATCTGGACAAGACACCCAGACAGTTAAAGCAAACACATCAGGTGGAAAGCATCACTTCCCCTTATCTCCTGGCTCCGCGAACCATTTACAAATCTGTACTCGACGGCAGAGCTGTATCACAGTATTGTGACACCACTCTTCTGGATATCATGTTACATAATCAACCAGAACCAACATAAACACACATACATCACTGCATCAGTCTCAGTGCACCGCTCGTCCTGTAGGGATCTTTACTAATGAAAAGAACACAGTAAATGGGGTTCTGAGATGAATGCATAGAAACAGTGCATCTGTACAGTTAGTGGAACTGATAAATGGGGAGTGAATGTAGAAACACAGAGATGCAAATAAAGTTATTAAGACAATAAAATAAAATTATAATAAAAAATGTATTTATTTATTTAGCTATTATTGTGCGGCTTGTATAACTAATGCATTGTGGGTAAAATGTGCGTATGTAATACTTAGGAATATTTTCTGCATTGTGCAAAGGGCACAAACAGCAATTCCTTTTACTGTGCACAGCAATCCATACAAATCAATTCAGCCGTACAGTCCAAACTCAGGGAGGAAGTAATCCATATGGGTCTGAAATAGCTGCTGCTGCTTTTTCCTTCCTTTTGTGTCCCGATCACAATTTTGTGGAAGCTCTGCTGCTTATTACATTAAAATGCCCTTGGACTTCAAATCAATTCACCATTCCAGCACTTATCTGAGCTTCAATAGCCACCTGCTTGATTTCTATAGCAGAGCTATGACAGGTTATGTTAATAAGATGTTATAACCACCATATTGGCAAAGGCAGGTTTATATGAAACAACTAAAAACATGACTATTACAAAACTATTACTGTTTAAATGTGGTGGTTATGTTTTGGAATAGATTTGTAACCGTTTGTCCTTTAAGTCCGGAGTTCTTTCACACAGCTTCATCTTGCTCTTTTCTGGCTGTGAGTTCTTGTTGGTCTGATCTAATCTGTGTAGTTGTGTCCATTCATTAAATAACTCCACCTCTCTGCTGGATGTCTGGCTGCTCCATGAAACATGTTGGATTCCTTTATTCTCTTATCTCAGTGGACACTGGTTATTTTGTGTCTAAAAGGAAAATGTTTTTGTTTGTCGTCTCTTCATTTACCAGGAAGAAAACATCCAGAATATAAAACATTTAAACTCCTGATCACCCCTGTGTTTTAGTACCACACAACCTGTAATGATGATACATTGCTCATCTGTGTAAGGCCTCGAGTACCTGTAATGCACTGTAAGCAGTCTGACAGTTAACCTTTTGACTAATGTTTCCGCGAGTTTTACTGAAGGTTACAGAGATACCAAAGATTTTCTTTTCTGTTGTATGTGAAGAATGTGGCTCTGCGTGTTGGAATACCACAGACGACATCCAGATCTAAAGTCTTCATTCATATCCATACTCAGCACTCAGCATCTGTCACTTGAGATGTTAGGTCTAAAGCTCACATTGGTTTTGGTGAATTTAAACCACTAACCTTTGGATTGAAAGCCCAGCCAGTCAAGTGATAACTTGTGGTTAGGGTGTCCCCATGCCCATCCAGGGGAGAACGTTTCAGGCGCTGGGCAGATACACCCAGGACAGGGTGCCAATCTATCGCTGGGCACACACTCACTCACACAGACACGCACACAAACACGCTCTATATGGGGCATTTTGGAGAACTAAATTGACTTGATCCATATTTTTTGGACTGTGGGAGGAAACTGGAGAACCCGGAGGAAACCCACGCGAACACGGGGAGAACATGGAAACTCCACCCAGATGGGGATTCGAACCGGGAATCCCTAGTGCTGAGAGGCGAACGTGCTAACCACTAAGCCACCATGCCGCCATGCAATAATTAAATTTACCAAAAACAATGTCAAATTTCTTACATTTGTTATTTAATGTAAACACAAAATAACATTTTGTTCATTTTGTTATCAAAAAAAAACAAAAAAAAAACAACGCATGGCTTTTACTTTTGTAAAAATCTAAGTAAAAAATTCTGCGTCCCTTAAAGTACATTGGACTGAGCGTTTCACTAGTTGGATGTCAGCATCAGATCAGTATCATTTATCAGGTAAATGGATTAGTGCATTGCTACTTGCCAGATCAGTGTTCTTATTCTCTAATCCCCCATGTACTAATCCTTCATGACGGTTGTGTATTTAACATCCTCTCAGGTTTCTCGTTCACAGATGCACATCGAGTCCCACTATGCTGTTTTAGTACTTTCAAACTGCTGGCCCTACGATTTAATTTGGTTACATGAACAAGAAGCCGGGTCTGAGCCCCAGCTGGGTCCCTGTGTCTCCCGGGAAATTGCCGTTTCATCTATGGTTTGCCCGCCATGCATGAATAAGGCTGGAAATATCTGCACGTCAGGTGGAGTGCATCTGAATCATGGTTGTCTGACGGTTGCTCCCCATTATTTTATTTTTTTTACAGCTGGATGTCTGCACGGTGCCCTGAGCTTGCAGGTGTTTTGGCTTTTTTACTTTTTTAACGTGCGAGTGTAATTTTCATGGTGTTTGTTACAGAAGGGAACCGTAATTTCTCCTGATGGATCTATTTTCGCGCCGTGTCTGAAGGCTGTGCACTGTTCGAGAGGACGAGAGTTCAGTAGACATGCTGTGCTCTCGGTGTTACTGGAAATTTCCCTAACACTTGTTTGAGTCGGAGGTGGGTGGAAGCAGTTGGCTTGAGGCTTCGCAGTGGAGTCGGGTTTATAAAGCAGAACTGAATGGACTGCTTTGTCGTGATGTGGTCAGCGTGCTGTGTGACGTGGTGCTAAAGAACAAATATTTGCCTTATTGACTGAAGAAAGAATGCCGTTAAATGTCTTTCGATCGATGGTGAACTCCGAGGCTCTGCAAATCCTTTCTAGAGAACCTTCTAAGCCCTTAAGAAAAGAAAACAAAAGGCACTAATACAAATGATTTGTATTTAATCTGTATTCCTTCATCTTCAGATCAGATTCGGGCGCTGGGCAGATAGACCCAGGACAGGGCGCCAATCCATCGCTGGGCACACACTCACTCACACAGACACACACTCTATATGGGGCAATTTGGAGAACTCAATTGACTTGATCCATGTTTTTGGACTGTGGGAGGAAACCCACGTGGACACGGGGGGAACATGGAAACTCCAAGCGCTGAAAGGCGAACGTGCTAACCACTAAGCCACTAAGTTTCATGTCTATTAAGGGTCTAACATGTATTTATATGTTTTATGACTGTTCATAATAGTTCTTTAGGGTGCTGCTTCAGTCTCTGTACTCTTAAAGTTCTTTTCTGATTGTGTTACATCACTGTTACACACTTATTCTTATTGTTCATTGATTTATCAGATGTGTGTGTGCACATAATTCTACAATAAAATTAAAAAGAAGAAAAATGTTTGAATGAAGAAAAGAACATGATATTATATGAATGTCAAATTTTAAAAGTTTGTAACAGATCTTGGTGTTGATGAATCGCGCTGCATTTCCAGATCTTTCCATAAGTGAAACAAACTGTCTATAGAGTGTTAAAAAGATGGAAAATATGGGTCAGGGTCAGACTGCTGAAAGGGTTCAGGTGCCAGGTGGAGGATTTATAACTGAACCTGTTCTGTAAATGCCAACGGCTGAAGCTGTATCCTCAGATTGTCAGTCAGTAAGCGAGTGTGTCTTTATGCAACTCTGTTTTATGGAAGGCGGAACAAATTTTAAATAGAATTGGAGTTGGACAAATTTAACTGAGCTAAGGTTTAGTTTTGCAAGTTCAGCTGGCATGTGGAAGGTAACCAAATTTTTTTAAGGAAATCCAGGCAGAAATGTAGAGAACATACCAATTCTGCTGCTGTAACTGGCTGTAAAATAACTTTTCTTGATTTAATGCTAAAGCAAGTTTTATTCATAGCATTTTAGTGTCTACAAGCAGCTATACTAAAGAGCAGGGACAAGATCCAGAATAAACAAGCAACAAGTAGCAGTGCCAAAGAAAAATTCCCTCAGGTACGTGGAAAAAACGAGAGAAAATAAAGTCTTTTTACACAGAGGCCATGTGTTTCAGCAGGAAGTACAGGGGTGTGATTTTTAACACCATTTCAGCTGGAAATATAAACGTCCTAACTACATAACTAGATAGAAAAATATTAAAAATAGATATGAATGTTGTTTATTATTGTTTAGTGTTTTGTTCCATTGTAGTTCTCATGTTATTATCTTCCACTTAATCCTATACTGCGGGGGGAGGGGGGGGGTTGAAGTTGGGGGTCCCCATGCCCAACACACACTCATTCACACACACACACTATATGGGGCAATTAAGAGCAGCCAATTAACCTTGAAACTGTGTTTTTGAATTGTGGGAGGAAACCAGAGTAATCTGGAGAAAAGTGCTGAGAGGCGGCCATGCTAAATAATACCACCCACATTATATTTCTAACAAGTTCCACATATTAATCTGCAGTGTAATCTCTAATCCTTTTCTAATTGTAGAGCGATGTCTTTACTCCATTAGGATTTTGTTCACATACTTACATAAATAGTATGTTCTACTTTAAGAAGCGTAACATAAAGTGAATTGAATGATATGAAATGACAAGTCAAATAACAAGCTAAAATAATATTTGAACGGAGCAGAATCACATCACAGACCCCGACAGAGCGGAATGTTCAGAGCACCGTTCAGGGAAAAACCGGCGGAAATCAACTGGTTATTATTTTAACGGATCAAATAGAAAAAACACCAAGGTCAGACTGGACAGAAATGAAATCGCAGGGTGGAACACCTGTGGAAATAAAATGACTTCAGGTTCCCCACAAATTTAATTCTGTCTGAATCTGACTTTAATGATCTCAACCTCACAGCTGTAAGCTCCGTGTTCCTGTTACACTGCTGACCAAATACCCCAAACTCTCTTATAGACCTTTTATAGAGTGTCATTCTGGGATTAATGTGTGTATACATCATACAGGAGGTGTAATTATCCCAGTCGGGAAATAACCACAGACACAGCTGTGATGATACCGTCCTGAATAAACCAAACCAAAAAAAACATTTTTATTTCTCTTTACATAGTTCAGCTCTCAGTACAGTTGTTTACATTTTTTATTTGTCTCATCTCATTATCTTCTGCTTAATTCTCTACTGAGGTTGCGGGGGGTTCCCCACACCCATCCACAAGAGAACGTTTTAGTCAGGACAGGGTGCCAGTCCATCACTCACACAGACCTACACACTATATAAGGGCAATTTAAAGCAGCCCAATTACTTTCAATCAAAGTTTTTGGACTTTGGGCAGAAACCAGAGAACTCTGAGGAATCCCATGTGGACACAGGAAGAACATGGAAACAATTTAGATCGGGATTTGAACCTGAGGTGAAAATGCTGACCAGTTCTCTACCATGCCACACCAAAAGTATTTGACATAAGCCAGCCATTCAGTTACTGTTTAAATTATTTTTTATTTAAAACAGAAAATAGCTTTTTTCAGGGGTTTTGATATTTGGATGTCACTTTCCAGCCAATCAAATGCAAGCTAGTGCGTCTACTGTAAATTGATTGAGCACTATCAATCTTTTTGGCTTTCACTGTTTAGCTTTCCTTGTCGCTTTTGTCTTTCCTGTGGAACTGTACAGCAGGGACTCAGCAGGCAGCCGTCGATGCTCAATACCCTCAGACACTTGTGTCATTTTCCTCAGCACCAGCCATTTTGTAATCTTAATGGACATAAAGTTCAATACGGATGCTTTTTCTTCCCGTGAAGTCAAAAATGTCAGCCGGTTCAGTACGACGTCACTCTAGAGCAGCGGTTATGTTCCTCTGAGCTGACAAGCTGTTGCATACAATCAGAAAAATTGAATCTACCCTACTTACATGTCAGATCTAAAGGAGGCTTATCAGCACAGTGAGTCACATAGCAACTGGAATTTACCGCTTCGTCAGACCCTGAGGCCACTCGCGCCAATCGGACAGTCAGGAGATCTGTTTTATTGTCCTGCACTTCAGACAAAATGCTGGATGAGCAGGAACACTAAACCTATATATCTTAATCTTTTGCATTTGGTATATGGAAGAAAATATTGGAATACGTACACATTACACATACAGAAGTTAGGGAGGGTTAGTCTGTGTCCCATTCCCCCCCCGCACACACATACTGTAATAATTACATCTACTCTTCTTAATAGACTTTCCACAAATAAAAAATAAATAAATTCTGGAAAATTTGGAAATGTGTGTGTCCATTCATCTTAAAGAGTTTCTCTGATGTCAGAACAGCTGACACATGTGGTTGTAAAGGTCACACCACACCCACTCAACCTCGCCTTTAAAAGACCATGCTGTGTGCACTGGGGCATTAAGTCCAAATATGTTTACAATGTTTGTTATTTATATGATGAAGGTAATTGATTCGGTAATGGTTTCCTTCTTAAGCTCCACATCTAATGAAGTTGTAACAGCACTTGTTTGGTATAAAGAGAGTAAATATCAAATTATAGTTCCACACATTTAACACAGCAAGCTGCATGTAATTAAGACGATTCAAGAATAATGAGCAACACTGGGGGTAAGAGATCACTAATCATCTGGTGTTGTGAGAAGCACAGAGATAATTTAGAGAGAAGCTTCTCAAAATCCAGACCAATTCAAATAGTTTCTTACTCTAATTGAGTTCCATTATAAATGTTACACAACGCAGCATGATGGACTCAACCACACGATACAGAACCACTTGAGATGGAACCAGAAAAAATAAATTAGAGTTTAAAAATTACATTTAAGTAACCTCAATAAAGCAGTATATTAAATATATTAGTTAAGTGCACATCCTACATACCACACAAAACCCTTAGATGCACATTTGAGCCCTACAAATTAAACCATATGTAGGGTGGCGCACAAGGGTGAAAAGGGGAGGAGTGGGGTTATAAAGCCGGGTTACAACCACAGACTACTCTATACTGCCCACTCTAGTGTTCAGAGGGTCGGTCGTATCTGGGGAAAAAATTGGAAAAAAATATGATTAGCACTGGCCGGCACAGTGGCTTAGTGGTTAGCACATTCGCCTCTCAGCGCTAGGGATTCCCGGTTCGAATCCCCATCTGGGTGGAGTTTCCATGTTCTCCCCGTGACCACGTGGGTTTACTCCGGGTTCTCCGGTTTCCTCCCACAGTCCAAAAACATGGATCAAGTCAATTGAATTCTCCAAATTGCCCCATATAGAGTGTGTGTGTGTGAGTGAGTGTGTGCCCAGCGATGGATTGGCGCCCTGTCCTGGGTCTATCTGCCCAGCGCCCGAGAAGTTCTCCCCTGGATGGGCATGGGGAACCCCACCGCGACCCTACTAGAGGATAAAGCGGGAGATAATGAATGAATGAAATGATTAGCACTAAGCACAGTCACAAAAGAAACAACTGCATGGCCAAGTCTGTTGCTGTGTGCCATAACAATGAAGATTACAGTAATAATAATAATAATAATAATAATAATAATAATAATAATAATTTTATTTATAATGCACTTTGCATTTCAAGTTTCGAACTACAGATCCTTTATTACCTCGAGGTTGGGATCATGATTGGCTTCAGAGGCATCAGCAGGGGATCTGAGCTGATTTTAAGTTAGTTGTGTATTTTGGAATAGTCACACGTGTCAGCAGAATTAGACGACATTCATTCAGACCATGCTGTCATGATGTTGGATTTTCAGAAACATGCCTTACTGATGGAATTTCCAGTTCCCCGCTTATCAGATTAGCTTAGTTCTCAATGTTCTGACAAACCAACTTTCTGGTTTGGTTGAAATGTAGCGTGATGTTTTGAGAAAATCACCAGAATGGATAGTGGGTGGAAAAACTTTATTGTTATTGTTATGTCTCGCTGCACTGAGCAGGAGGACATCAGATGTTTCTGTAGGTGGAAAGGTCTTCTGTTCGTTGGGAAAAATGATAACATGAGTGATGTTTTTTTTCTATGTGCCGCTGCTGATAACATCACATCCATCATCAGCTGGTTATTAAGCTGCGAGAGCAATGAGGGTCTCCTGAACTTTAGCTTCTAACCACTCACCAGCTCTCAGAATAAAAATGTGATGTACGTTACTTTATCCTGAACTGGAATCAGACATTTTTATTCAGAGAGCCTGAGTGTATGGTGCTTTGATGGCGTTTAATGATTATGTTCACTGTTGGTTCTCTGTTCTCTGTTGGTCAGGGCCATCACAGAACAGGTATCATTTGGGTGGTGGATTGTTTGTCAGTTCTGCAGTGACACTGATGCGGTGAGGGGGTTTTAGTGCAGCAGTGGATACACACTGGATGGAGGGGAGCAGAATGTTACTCATCCATTAAAATTAGAGGTTAGATGGCGGTTTGTTGTTTCACAGTGTGAGATGAAACCTGAGTACTTGGTGGAATCACACACTCAGATTCACATCCACCAGATCCGAAATCTGATAAATCCTATAGGGGATTTCAGTCAACGTCATTAGACTGAATAATATTAAAGCAATAGTTTTTGGAAGTTCACTCTTTACTGAATACCTACAGAGACCTAGTTACTAAAGCCTTTTTTTTATTTACCAGAAAAAGTACAAAAAGTTAGCGTGTCTAAATTTTTGACTGGTACTGGAAATGGTGGGAAGATGATTCAGTTAATTATTTTTTAAGCTCTGACTGTCCTCGTGACCTTCTGACCCTCTGCAGGTCTCATGATTTTAAACATACAAACACAAAGCTCCTCACTTCAGCCGTAAAACTATAAAGAGCTTTGGAAAAACGCAGAGGGAGGCTGAAGCATATGGAGACCCTGAATTTGACTGTGAGGATAATTACATTACTTGTGGTCAATTTTTCACTCGCATATCCTACGAAGAACAATTGGCAGGGTCATGCCAGGCGGCTGCCGTTCCCTCCGTGACTGGGAGAATTGATTTTTCACTCTGTTCTCTTTTGTTCTGTACCTCTTACACTGTAGACGGGGTCGCTCATATTAACACCCACTCCTCTTTGCACACAGCCTGCTTTATTCGTGCCGTTGTTTTTAACTGGGAAAGTGCCATGAGAAGGTGGGTGGAACTATGAATAGATAATGGAATATATATGTATTTATTTATATATATTCCATCTCTGTAAGTAACTTATGCTCAGTAGCAAAGGTAAAGCTTCCACTTGTTGTGCTGGATTGTGAAATCTGCTGTTGACATCGGGATGTGTTTTATAATTGTGTTCTTTTGATCTCAGTGCGTTGAATTGTGAGTGAAATGAGATGTGAGCTTCATCTGACATCTGTAAAGTCTTCTGTAATACATGAATATTATATTACTATTGTTACACTATTGATATTCGCAGTCTTCAGGCTTGTGGTTAGGGAACCTACACTGTTGTTGCTGCCTGGCCGCTCAAGGAGGATGAGTCCCCCACTGAGTCTTGGTCTTCCCAAGGTTTCTTCCTTAAATAACAGCATAACAGGGAGATTTTTCTTGCCACTGTCGCTTCGGCTTGCTCTTTGGAGGTTTAAAGGCTTTTCATTCTGTAAAGCTGCTTTGTGACAATGTACTGTTGTAAAAAGCGCTATATAAATAAATTTGAACTTTAATTTGAACTTGGAACCAGCTTTGCAACCTGAAGGTGCCTGGTTCAATTCCTTGTCCCACCAACTATCATGGCTGAAGTGCCCTTGGGCAAGGCACCTAAGATGCCATGTACAGGTCTGCCCACCGATTTGGGCACGTGTGCTCACTTCACTCAGTGTGTCTGTGTGTGTTGCACTGCACGGATGGGTTAAATGTGGAGGACACATTCCTCTGTGTGTAAGCACTGTAGACAAACTGGATCAGTTTATCACTTTATTAGGTTTGTCTGTATGTTGGCTGTGAAGCCCGTCACAGAGATTTCAGGAGGTCAGTCGAAGGGATGGATGTCCATCATGGTTTGTCAATGTCAGCTCAGGCATCTCTTCTGACAAGCTTTTCAGGAGGCATATGGCAATGTCCACATCTGTTTATAACATGGAGCAAGGAGGAGGTGGAGTAAGAAGTCTTCTCTTCTCTTAGAGTAGTTTTAATAAGAATGCTTGTGGATATTAGAGCTTATAGTTTGTACTGAATGGTAATCAGTGTAATGCATGTATGAATTCTGTCCTGGCTCGAAAAGCAAAGACATGAGTGCTGATAACTCATCATCAGTCAGGTCACATAAACCATCTCTTTATTATTACGTTGAACACACACAGGGATCTCCTTTCAATCTGTGTTTTTAAGCACGTCACCACCCGTGTGGACAAAACCCCCACAACAGCCAAGCACTAATTGGGGTGGTGCACCAGCTTATGTAACTAATTCAGCTTTTAGCGTGGTGAAATTTGCATAACGTCTCATGCTTTATTAATATCCTTTAGTGCCGCTGTACAGCGCTGCCTCATTTCACTGTGCATGACTGCGGAACCGTGTTAGAGCATGACAGATCGTACCATGAGCTGAATTAATCGAACCCAGGTGCCAGTTAATGTTTTAATCACTATCGTAAGGCTTCTTTGGTCTTATGTATGTATGTATGTATGTACGACATTATTATAAAAGGCATTTCTAAGTGTCGGAGAGTCTGTGAATGAAGGCCAAGATTTATACCCCTAAAAGGAGGATCAAGCACCCGTGACTGACACGATCACGCAAACGTTTTCTTTTCATTTTATCCCGGTCGTCTGTCAGCTCCTTTCCAAATTGCTGACAGGCACACGGAGAAATTGGCCCCGTCGTTTCAAATCCATTCGCGTTATTCCTTCCTCTCATGAATCCTGAATGCTACGGATCTGCCAGTCTGACAGTGCAGAATGGAGTGACACTGATCGATTCAGGCACAGCCCTTTCACAGGCACGTTCTCAGCGTGGGGTTGTCTTAATTCAGCCCACTCTGCTTCATTATGCCGCCTTTTTTATTACTTTTTAACATCCTCATATTTAGTAGCTATTGTGGGGTCATCTGTGCTTTCCATGGCCTGCTGGTTGAACTGGCAGATTTCAAGATGGTGCCAGTGGGAAAAGTTTGGCAACAACCCAAAACATGTGATTTCTCTTCTGTAAAATAATGAAAAATCACTTAATTTGCATTTGAGTTAGTAGTATCTTATTAATGTGTGTGTGTGAGAAAGCGCAAGAGAGAGAGAGAGCGAGAGAGTGTGTTTTCTATACAATTTCACAACATTGCTTTGATTATCATGACCCTTCAGGACCCTTTAGGGTGTTCTTTAGACCATTACCAAAGGGTAATAAAATCAAGCACAAGCACATACATTTCAGACAATTGTATGCTTCTAAATGTGAGGAAAGAGTTTGGGGAAGGGCTTTATTAGTTTCAGTATGTGCTCCAGTGCAAAATACAGTGCTTTTAAAAATGTGTGAGTAAACATTTGTCTCTCAGTTTGCGAGCTGGACTGAAAAACAACAATCACATTCAAAATTAAGACGCAATTTATATACATTCTTGTTTAATTAAACATTATTTGAGTAATGTGTAGCAGGGATTTATGGCAGTGTAAATATAGAAATAGTAACATTTTACATCCACTTAACATTTTATTAAAAAAAGAAATATGAACACATTATAATACTTAATTGGATCAGTTATAACTATGATGTGCATGTTCTCCATGGCTTGTGCAAGGTCACATTTATTTATATCCAGAGATTCAGTTATCTCTGTAACATGGCGGAGGGGTTTTGTGGTGTAGCCACGATGGTCGCGGCAGCATAGCGCAATAATCAGACTCAGATGCATGGGATTCGTTACAGCTGTGGATGCAACAGAAGCCAATTATCAGTCCCAGTGCTGAGCATTCAAAAGGTTAAAAATGTCACCAGGACGTTGTCATGGATACATAGCATTTTTTTAAGGGTTGTGTGTGTTATTTATTGTGTGCACCTGAGAACGGGGGAGTGGGGGTGCGTAGCACATGTTGCACTGCCACTCCACTGTTTGCATGTAGCAGAATGCCATCAGTGATGTGTACCAGTACAAAGGTACACTAGGTCTCTAGGGAGACTAGGGATGAGACGATTTCAGATTTCAATGATATGATTATTACTTAGACAATAATTGTAATTATACGATTAATATGCAATTATGAACTTCAACAAAATTGCAAGAAGTCACAGGAACAATGCACGTTTCTCGTCTTTGTTATTTATTTATTTTTTATCAAAGCCTCCCCGAGATTTTCAGGAGGTCAGGACTTTGTACTGCTCAATTTATATGTGAAGTATTAACTTCCTGAACCTCCCGCAGTTTGAGCCTGACGAACCCTGGCACTGTCATGCTGGTATATGTCGATGTTATCAGGAAAGGAACAGGTCATTCGGTACATTCAGGTTCTCGGCTGAATTTATTTTATAGCCATGTGACATGTTGATCCTCCACCTGAATATGGGTACAGATATTAGGAGTTGACTGACTGCATCACTTAATCTGAATGTTTAAGTAAAGCTGCAGCGATGAGGGGGTGTAATGGGAGGAGTTTAGAGTTTTGAGAATAATTGTGCACACGTGTTGTGTGTGTGTGTGTGTGTAAGACAGTGCCTCTGCTGTGCTCTCATGTCAGGAGAAATTAGGGCAGTTCTTTCTCACAAAGCCACTTAGATTCCCAACCATCTTGGTCCCGATGCTGTTCGGTCTGTGAAAACAGCCGTGAATTAAAGCGTGTATAAATGTTTTGTTCATTGTTTAGGATTTTTTTTTTTTGCTCATGCACCACAACACAATAAGCCTCCGGTCCTGATGAGAATGTCCTGATCTTGTCTTGATTAAGTTTGGTAATCACATGTTGCTCATGTTGTCTGGTTTCTGAATGCTGTCTTTCATCCCACTCCACACTGCCTGTTTGTTGATGATGATGATGATCAGTCCACCATACTTACATAGTTAGTATTGTCAGTAAAATTCAGCTAAAAGTGATTATACAGGACCTTACCCCGAACAATACATACTGTCCATTTATTTGCAGGGTTAGCAAAGTGCAGATGCTTCTGAGTAAGAGGCAACACTATGCTGCCACTGTGAAAAGGGCAAAAACCCTCTACCCACAGACGTCTGTGTTCTAATATCATGTTGAAGTTCAGTTGATATGTGACGGAGACGACTCGGATACATACTTCAGGTGATTTAATACAGTATTGTTAGGTGACGGGGCTTTTGTTTCCCTCTCACTGCACTACGTCACTCTTTTGTTTTATATTCCTCTGTTTTATTATCCACCGTTCAAACATCTGCGGCTCACAAAAGCCTGATTGTTGCGGACGTCTACACCTGTGCTCGTTAGGGTTTGTGTTGGCTGTGTTTTGTGTGTGAGGCGGCCTCTGTCTCAGCAACCTGAAAGTAGTTCAGTGAGATGTAGTCATCTCCGAGGAGCCAGTTTTTTAGGTCAGGCAGCACAGAGAGAGCGAGGCAGAGCGAGGGAGAGAGAGAGAGAGAGAGGGAGTGGGAGTGGCTTGATTATTACCGAGGGCAGAGGGCAGTTTATAGATTTTCTTTCACTCTGCTTTCTTTTATGTCGAAGTCTTTTGACAGTTTATCTTCCATTTCCTTTTCTCTCAGTCCTGCTCTGTTTGATGTCTTTAAGAGTTTTTTTTTATTTTAAATTGTTACATTTTGGCTCCTGCTTTGATCTTCCTAAAAATCTTTCCGGCCACTTTATTAGATACACCATATTGTTTCTACTGTAATTTCCTAAAGACTGAAATTTCAAAAAGGCCCATAAACATATCCTCAAAAACACTGAGATCCAATGGATTAAATATGTCTCTTGAGATAAAGACCTCAGTGATCTCACATGTCTCCTCTTAAGATCTCAATAAAATAAAAAACATTGTCTCAGATTTGGCAAAATTATTATCTCATTAATTAAAGGCAAGAATCGCAAAATGAAAGTCTCATCTAAAGACTGAGAGCTGTCCTGTGACTAACAGGAGGGTAGTACCAATGTTGGCCCCAGTGCAGGACCCTTAACCTTGAATGCTCACGGGGATGCTGTATCATGTTTGACCCAACTTCTGACCCCACCCATTGTAAGTACATTTATACTATTTTTCCAAATAATTTTAAGACCTAACAAGTGCATCTGTATGGTCATTTCTTTCCTGAACTTTATTTAAATTTTTTTATATTATTATTTTATTCTCTTGTGTCTGTCTGTGCACAAACCTACGGTTCCCACAACTGTTATATTTCCTCAAAAATATAACTTGCCACAACTACTTGCCACGACTGTATACTATACAACTACTCTTTTATATCCTAGATTATAGGATATTTGTTTTTTTATTGCTGTGTTGCTTCTATATTTTATAAATTGTCCTTTTTTGTACTTTTCTATTCTCTGTTGCTCTGAACCTTTATATAGTTCGAAAATGTTGCCCTCCATCCTCCATCCCTCTGTATCTAAGGCCCCACAGGGGCTGTCATTGGCTCTGCAGGTCACCAAGGTAACGCTGTCAACAGTACGCTGTCATGCGCCACCAGGCAATTACAGTGTCAGATTTGCATACCTAATGAAGTTATGTTGGCATAATTAGCTTTAGAAAAAGTAAACAGAAGCTAAAATGAGAGTGAGGTTGGGTTTGAATGGTGATCTGTCCGTTTTCTGTCCTAAAATTTCAGTGGGAGTTGGTTTGAAAGTTGGCTCATCATTTTCTATTGAGCTGCTGCTTATCTCTAAAAGAAGGAAAAGAGCAAGTGTCAGTCAGTAAGGAAACTTGCCTCATTGGCTACAGGTTGTCAGGGCAACTGCAGCCCACTGGGCCAGAATTCCTTTGGGATCAGTGAAAAAAATCGTCACTCTCTCTCACTTTCGCTCTCTTTCTCTGTAGAATATCATATTTGGTATTGTAGAGAAAATAGAGACACTTCATTTCATTTTGTTTCACAGATGCCTGAACGTGTTGTTTACAAACCTATATAGATATAGGCTGTGTCCCAAATCACCTACTGCCTACTTCCACCTACTCTGAGAGTAGCTGTAGATGAGAATGGATGGTATGTTCGAGTTAGTAAGCTGTTTGGTTGGTTACTTCACACTTACTTGCCTAAAACCCCAACTGCTTTAGTACGTAACCAGTACTTAGTAGATCAAAACTACTACAGTTTAGTAGTGCTCAGCGGTGGTTTAATTTGTTAGTTATTCACACAAAGTCAGGAGAACGAGATCACTCACTCAACAGACAACAGACAGAAGTGCTGGTGAATGGCTCTAGTGCCTCTGAACGACCATCAAGATTCAGAGAAGTGTCCCAGAATTCCCAAGTTTGTACTTGAGCATGTTTTCAGTGGGAGGGGAATGAGGTGCACCTCCACCCATGTGCATGGTGCAACAGTAAACATCCCTCTAGTTTGCTGGAAAGTCAAATAATAAATATATTATATGTATAAATATGTATTATCATTTACTTCATCTTAATTTTTACTTAAGGGTGGGAGGGTTCCACATGCCCATCTGGGCAAGTTAGAGCAGCCAATTCACCTTAAATCCATGTTTTTTGGACTTGAAAACCCACGTGGACATGGGAAGAACATAGAAACTCCACCCAGATTGGTATACGAGATCGGAATACGGGATTGACCTAAGAACTCTGTTTTTTTTCTCACAGTCAAAAGACAAAAGTGCTGGGATAGTCTCCAACAATCCCTAGTGGAATAGGACATAAACAGACACGAGACTTCTTTGTATCAGTTATATCAGTTAACTGATGTCGTGATTGATCGGTAACAGTGTGATCAGAAACTATTCAACCCTCGACTCCAGTCAGAGAACATTGTTCAGTTTGAACTCGCCGTAGCTGCTGCATTGTTATAATTCACTGTCTCGCTCTGCTGACAGTGTAAACTCTATGATACTCCACACAGAGCTCCAGTGATTTACAAATAAAATAACAACTGCAGGGATAAAAGCTCCCGACCCGGATGTCCTCCATTTCTTACACAGTGGGTCTCTGTGTTTCTGCTCTGTTGCTAGTTTCCCTAAATGGAAGGCTGTCTTTTTTCTCAGCATGAGAATCTAACATTTACTGAACAGATGCTGTGTTGTGTTTCTTTATCCTCTGCTCTCTGCCCCCAGCTTTCTGGTTCTGCCAAACACTTAGTTGAGACTCTCATTAGAGTATCAGGTGGAAATCCTCGGTACGCCCCAGGACACAGTGCGTGCAGAAGGTGCCAGTTATGTTGTTGTACATCTTTACTGTAAGTGGAACTGAGAACATGGACAAAAAGTGGAGTAGAAAGGGGGCGTGTCCAAACTTTTGACTGGTGCTGTGAATTGACGTCTGCAATTCAAAGCATTTGCACTGGATCGCTTTAATGGCTCAGAGCTCTGTAGTAGTAGCTCAAGGGGGTTCTGGGTGTTTTAGTTCCCCCTCAGGACCCATTAAAGCTGCCAGTTCTAGCATGGCATTTTAACAGCAGCTCAGCAAGCGCTTTACCCAGAGATGACAGGCACCATTAACAGGGCCGTGCATGCACCCTGCCCTACTTCCTCAATGTGTCTGTCTCTGTTCCAACAGCACTGACATTCCATAGATATGGGATTTGGATGTTTTATTTAGATATCAGCTCACGTAGGCCGGGCATATCCATTTAAATAACCAGGTGTT
Source organism: Corydoras maculifer (assembly GCA_019802435.1). Lineage (NCBI taxonomy): Eukaryota > Metazoa > Chordata > Actinopteri > Siluriformes > Callichthyidae > Corydoras > Corydoras maculifer. Next base: position 1,210,630 of record JAFMOD010000998.1, read on the forward strand.
TTAGAATGATGTGAGACAATATGCTGTGTTGAGGACCTGCCAATGTCACCTCACCTTTTAAACCTCAAATGAATAGATTTATTTTTTAGACTGCTTCCAGTTCCTCATATCGGAAAATTTTCCTCAGTCTTCACTGAGGTGTTTAAAATGTCTGAATCAGTCGTTCCACTGAAACACACACTAACACACCACTACCACATTAGTTTCACAGTAGAATGCATCTATATAAAACAGATAACATAAACAATGAGTGCAGAAGCATTGAGGTGAACTCATTAAAGGTATTGTTGATTGGCACGTTTGCGGGTGCGGTTTGGCTCTGTGTCCTTCGACTTCTAACAGATCAGCTCAGACAACGGTGCCAATGGAGAAAGGACATGTTCTATTTAAATGTACATAACATATAGATAAACCCCCCACCATTTTAAACACCTTATTTGGTGACAGTCATCCTGATTGAAAGCATGTTGAGTGAAGGAAAAGATGTGTGATGGCTGTACTCACACTGCTCAGACTAACTCATGGTGAAACAGAGATCTCTGTCTCCTCAATTAGTCACCATCTTTCCTCCCACAGAGCCTGAAGCCTGCAAGCACGAAAGCCTCATGTGCGAACACACACACGGCTGAAACACTGCACTCTCACCAGGTTAAAGTTCCGCTGAAGCAGCTAATTCTGCACCGCGGCCTGTAGCTCCATAAGAATCTGACACTGTTCCCTGAGCTTCAGAATCTGCTTCTGTTCCAGCTGAATGAAGCATCAGTGTTTTCTACACAAACCATACTAACAGATTAGTTACAATACAGACCAAAACTCTTAACGGTCCTATCGTACACCCTGCCCAAGGTGCATTGCAATGCTCATTGCTATTATACTGAACAGTCTATCTTCATGCCTAAAGGGACAGTAAAGAACCTTCTATTCATGTAGAAAAACTAATATTAAATTTTCATTATGTATGTTGTATATGTATAACTTGTGGTGGCACAGTGGCTTAGTGTTTGGCACGTTTGCCTCCAACTACTAACAAGCAAGAAACAGGTGCTTTTCAAACAATGCGCTTGACTTCTGTAAATACTGTCTGCTTTGACAGCTGTCCTCAGATGTGTGTGAGTGCTTGTGCTTATGGTACTGGAGCTGTGTGCTCACATTCAGAAATGTGTGTGGTCTATGACTAAGTGTGTGTGGTGGGGAACGGAAGGCTGTCATTTTGCGTTTCACGCCGGTTCCCACCTGTCCCACTTTCAGGTAATTAGATTGTGAAGGCCAAGAGACAAATGATAAATACAGTGCGCAGACGTTCACTGACACTTTATCAGTCATGGAGTCTGACTGCTGACATGTGTAGCGTGTTCTCCTCGCATCCACACACTCATTTAATACACTGTTCTTTTGTCTTGTCTTTTACAGGAACCTTCTCGACAGAGACACCTTCTCCAAATCCGATCCAAGTAAGGTTATGCTTCACCTCTGTTATCAGTCTGTGTTAAATTTAACTTATTATATATACAATTCCAGTCAAAAGTTTGTTCTTTGTTGTTGTTAGTCCCCTGTTGGTTCTCTGTTCTCTATTGGTCAGGAGCTTCACAGAACAGGTATCATTTAGGTGGTGGATTGTTTATTGTCAGTTCTGCAGTGACACTGATGTGGTCAGGGGGGTTTTAGTGCAGCAGTACTGCTGTAGTTTCATTTCTCCACATCAGTGACACTGCTGGGATAGGAATCATGCACCAGCCAAATAACCCCTGCTCTGTGGTGGTACTGTTGGGGGCCCTGACCATTAGAACAGAGTCAAGGGGACGTACACAGTATTTTGTACATAGTCCATCTTTACTATAAGTGGAACTGAGAACATGGACAGTAAGTAGAGCAAAAAGGGGGCATTGTTTGTTACTTTGTAAATCTGTAAATTGTTAAATCAAAAGGTCTTGTAATCACCTGACTCCCCCCTCACCATGTACTCAATGCCCTTCAGTAGGTATCAACTGATAAAGTTGTACATTTGAGAGTAGAACCTAAAAACGCAGCCCAATACCTGACACTATACATGACATTAGAAGAACCTGACATCACCTGTTCTGAAGTCTGTAGAAGAAAATAAAGTTATGTAATCTCTGAGTGAGTCATAAGTGTCTTTGTGCATCTCTACTTTAATTTGGTGAAGTGACTAATCCTGATCTGCATGTGGTGAAGAGTGCAGATATAGAAACAAAGTGGGCGGTCATTTTACTGTGACATTTGCCCAGCCAAGAACAGAACAAATGGACCCTGATAGAACCTGCAGTAAGAAAACATGGCTTTTCCACAAACTTGATCTATAATCGATAAGTCTGTCAGTGGATTTAACACTGTGGGTAATTGATGTGGACGATTTTTTTATACTTTATCTAAAAGCTTTTCCATTCAGACTTCTTAGATCATTCAAGCCTTCAGTCAGAACATACCGTCTAAATGAGCAGCTCTGTGTGTATGGTAGTTATGACTGCTATTTTCAGTGTGGCCTTAATCCAGATACTTGTCCAGATCTGTGAAAGGTTTGAGACATTCAGCTTCCGCCTTTGGCTTTAAATGAAAGCTAAGATCTTTGGGAAGTCTCTGACCTGCTCTCTCACTCGTGCCTCGTCGTTGTCTGTTGTGTTTGGCTTTTGTTTGATGGAATGCCTCATGGTGCTTTTCTCTTTTTCTGCCCTTTTTTCTGTTTTCTTTCCCTTTCAGACCATTTGTTTTGCTGTCTGTCCTCTCTGGCATATGCATGTATTCCAGTAACCTTTTCTGAATTTCTGTAAGTGTTTCTTTTTTGTTTCATTTTATTTATTTATTTATTTTCCACACACAGTAACACAGTATATTATATAATACTATATTACATTACATTATAATATATTAAATGGATACATGTATTGGGACTCCTTTATGTTACATCCACAGTCTTCAAACTTTTAAAAAGGTTTTCTATAAGATTTAAAGTGTGTGGCTGTAAGAATTTTCTCGTTTTTTCACACCAGACTTACCCAACCATGCGCCTTTAATGTACCTTCCTTTGTGCACGGTCATGCAGAAAAGGTCCTTTCCCAAACTGTTTCCACCATATCACAAGCATGCTATTGCTTGAGTTGTAATGTTTTTAGTAGGGATGAGACAATTACAGATTTTAATGGTGCAATTATTGTCTAAAGAAAAATCATGATTATACAATTATTATGCAATAATTGAAAAAAATAACATGCCCAGCGATAAATTGGCGCCCTGTCCTGGGTGTATCTGCCCAGCGCCCGAAACGTTCTCCCCTGGATGGGCATGGGGAACGCACCGCGACCCTAATAGAGAATAAAACGGAAGGTAATAAATGAATGAAATAATGAATGAAAAAAAAAACTTTGTTATTAGATTAATATTATATTATTTTAATATATAAATATTCAATAGTTGTGTGAGAAAAAAATAATAAAAGAAAAAATCTGTGTTTCTTAAAGTACATATTCATATCCATTTAACTGAAAACTAGACAAGTGTGCTTAATTGTAACTTTATTTTTGTTCCATTTGAGTTGAGCCACTTATTTCGTCATGACGATTTTGAATCTCTCTCTTGATAAAATGTTAAAATGTAACATTTTGAATCACGATTAATTGCAAAAACGATTAATTGTCTCATCGTTTGTATGCGGAATGTGACACCTGAATGCATTCTCAATACTGCTGTCCACAAAATGTAAGGTTACATGTTTATAGGACCCTTTAATAATGCGTCCTTACTGAGTTCCTCCTGCTTTATCTCGTACTTATAATGTTATTATAGCATGTTTATAGCTCTTCTGTTCAGCTGCAGGTCTTCTGTCCTGTGGCAGGTTCTCCTGTTGCAGGATCATATCCTGTCCTGTTTATTTACTTACTTAAAATCTTTAAAATATAAGGATTGTTAAATCTGTCCTCATTCTGTTTACTGTGAGAATCTTATTGTTGTAATTGGGAGGCTAATTTATTATCTTGCTTCCTTCTCCTGCTCCTGTCAGCTGCTGTATGATTCCCCCTCATGCAGCTCTCTGTTTTCTGTTTTTCTCTCTTTCTCACTGTGTATGTGTGTGTGTGTGTGTGTGTTAGCATGATGTTTGCAAGTTTTATGGACGCTGCTTAAACTGTGGGTGTCTCACGGCCTGCAGGGGAACCCTGCTAATTTGCATGCAGGCATGATATCCCCGTTATTAATGGTTCATCACTCATTTGCATGCCTTCACTGGTTTGTCATAGGTCACTGTCAGTGGACTCATCCTCCTTAATATTCACAACATGTTCATTATGCTAATAGACGTGTTCTGAAATGCTACTTAGCATGAAATCTGAAATGATTGACTTCAGGGATTCAAGCAAAACAGTCCGGCTCATTTTTTATTTTTCACAGTATTGCAGCCAATTCAAAATCTGGTGGTTTCAATCTGTATAAACATACTGTGTATCGCAAATGTAAGCAAATACAGACAGATGGAGCGCAAAAGATCAATTCTCATAAAGTAATCAGGGTCCGGGGATGTACGGAGAACATAACCGGTTCCTATGTTTCATGTATAACAAACATTGTCAGACAGATCGAGTATTCTGAAGGAGTCTCGCCATCAGCGTGAGGTCGGTGGATGTACAATGATATGAGGGAGCACTTGTGCTGAGTCCAGGCCTCACTATTGCTGAGTGTTGTTTGTCCAGTCTCTTAACATTAGCAGGTTCTTCTGGTCAGCAACTCCATGAGTGTATTAAAGACAATGTGATTATTTCAGTTCCTAAATAGAGAGTTTTATTTACATTGGTTTTATTGTATAATTCACATAAAACTGTAATCTTACGACAGGGTAACTAAATAAATTGTATAATTTGGCCAGCCTTGACTTAATAATTCATGTTACTTTATTTTCATCTTTTTTAAGATGTTCTTTACCAACAAAATACAAAAATATTTTTAATGTGGTTTTCATTTACAAAACAATTTTAAAAATCTAAATAAATACATCTCCTATTTTGTAACTGTTTTTATTATTATTATTATTATTATTATTGTTATTATAAATGTTGTTCTTGTTGGTATTGCTAATAAATAAAAACAAAACAAACAATTATGCACTTCAGTAGCCAATCAGATGCCGAGGGGCCACATTTTCCCAGTGTTACTAATGAAGTTTTGAGCTACAGGATAAATTACCTCATAATGCCATACGAGTTTTCATGGTTGGCATGATGATTGAACCATGAGGGGCCCCTCAGGAGCCCTATCTTTTTCACACAAAAAATGTTTTCACGCCTTTGTTTCAGTGTAAATCAAATCAACACACTGTTATTGACATCAGTGCACAACAGACTTCAGACTGTTCAGAACTATTATTATTCATATTGCTTTTATTAATTATTCCACTGTTTAATAATAATTATAATACTAATAATGGTATTATATTCAGTTATCCGGATAATTAGCAGTAAATCTGTTTTCCTATTTTACTTTTGCCTCTTTTCAGTCTGTGTGCTGTACACACAAGGCATTGGAAACAAGGAGTGGAGAGAGGTGAGTGTCAGCTCTTTGTGATTTTTTTTTACAATTTGCTAATATGAATGTTTTGTTTGTATTTTTTCTTTTTTGCTATTATGATATTTATGATCTTATCATTTTTTGAATTCACCTTGTAACCAAACTATAAATAGACATGTAGATGCATTAACTGTAGGCTCCATAAATAAAAGGAATAGAAAGTCATACATTAACTGAACACCAATAGTAGGCTGTGTGTCTGTAACATGTTAATGCAAAAGATTTCAAAATGCCATATAGTCCCCTATAATGTGGGACAGTAGAGCTTTTGTAACCATTGAAAATGTTAAAACAAGCACTTAAACATAGTGTATCTATATTACAATTTGTGTCATACCTTTCAATTTACTTCAGACATCTGTTTGGTCATGAGGTTTGATTTAAATACTTTAAATATGAAACAGATTGTAATATAGTAATTATAAAAACGTATATCTTCTTACAATAACCTCTTGGTTAGGGTTTGATGTGTTGTGCATTTTTGAATGTTTAAAATTTTCCTCATGAAGCACAAGCTTTTTTGAAAAGCTTTAGCACTCTGTGGTTTGTCTATCAAAGTGTTATTTCTAATAAACATCAATTTTTATATTCAGTGTGCCGAGTTGGCTTAAATTTCGGTGCATCACTGCCAGGCTAATTTGCCACTTTGGTGCCGATTGGATGTTAATGGCAAGCGAAACATGTTTGCAATCATTAAAAGCAATCAAATCAGCTCTGGCTGTCCAGCAAGAGTGCTTTGTAATGAGATTAACAAATGTTAATAGACTGGTACGGTTACTGACTGTCCATGCTGGTTCACTTCTTCAGTATGGGAGGACGGAGGTCATCGATAACACCCTCAATCCAGACTTTGTGCGCAAGTTTATTCTGGACTACTTCTTTGAAGAAAGGCAGAACGTGCGATTTGATTTGTAAGTATTGTGGTGTTTGTGTGCATGTTGGTGGTAGTGGGGGAGGGGGGCAGAAAATACACTATAATGGAGTGATATACAGTATGATGTATATAATGAGTACCTCTGGGACAGATCAGGTAAATTGAAACAATCCATTTATTCACACACAGTCACGCCACAGTGTTTTGGTAACAGACATTACTAAACTTAGGCTGCACAATGTATTTGGTGTGTGGGTGTGTGTGGGTCCACTTGCATGTGGCATGTGCAGGCAGCTGAATGGCAGTAGCAAGTGTAGAGCTATTAATAGCTCAGAGTACATGAACACTAATGTGGACTGTGCAGCAAAGAGAGTGTAAACGGGGAGCTGAGCTGTTTGTGTGTGCATGTGCAGGGGTGTGTGTGGACGTGTGGGTGGGTGTCTTTCCCTGGGGGCTCGGCCGACTGTGTGGGAGGACAGCAGACCACACTCCAATCTGCCGTGATGGCTGCACCGGCTGCAGTTTGGTTCCTTCTGTCTGCGTCTCCTGTGAGACTCTTATCATTTTCTTTTACACCTGTATCAACAAACCAGTGTAAAACAGTTCGGCAAAAATTCACAAGTTGTGTGGTTTTTCTAAAAAAGCTATTCAGGAAAAGTTTTTATATACTCAGCTGGCAGTTTACAATACACTTTGTCACAATGTCATCTATACGAGGTGTAATCAGAGAAACTGACTGTTAGTAGAGTAGTAAACACTGTGTGTACAGTATGAATCATGATGCATTGTGGGGTTTATAAGAAAAAGTATCACTGTACAGATGGCACTACTCAAAGCATCCTTCTCACTTATATACATTAAAACCAAATGGACAATGCACTACATATGAAATTGAAAAAAGTAATTTTTGGACATACTGGGCTTACACACAAGCACCTCCTCACAAAGGGAAATGCACCAACCTGCCAACCATTTCAACCACACTCTAAGTTAAACAAATCCTAGTGGAGTGCCCCATATTGAACAATAAAAGACTAAATATTCCTGAAGAGTACAGTCTGCACCGTCTGTTTGAAACATCACCGGAGAAAATACTGTGTGTAAGAAGTGTAATCTTCTATAATCTGATTAAAACACGACACCGAGCAAGTCCTGCCATTTAAATATCCTAAATGTGCTGATAACAAACAAACAGCACTGTACAGATGGAACATAATGTATTCGCTGGGTCCTTGAATCACGTAATGTCATATCACATGCTTCACGATGGTCCAGCCCAAATCCTAAAATTCAGATGTGTCAGAAACATTGGGCTGAATGGTGAAGGTATTGGTTGAAATTCAGAGGTAAACATTTACACGATGACAGCAGATCTTTTTAATCCATTAATTATAATCTCGTCATGTTAAATGTTTTGATGGATGTCAGAATGATGCCGGCTCACTGCACAGTTCCATTAGCTTTCTGTTGTGATACCTGTGTTCCACTGTCAGAACACAGAACACCACGGGGACCACCTGCTTCTCACATTCTTATCCGAGACGTGCCGTTGTGTTTTTTTCTTACCAGGCACAGATTTTCTGATGGGCTATTGAGCTGAGGCAGATGTTTTTGTACTGCCTGGTGTTTTGAATAAATGGCTCGACTTTGTGACTGCGGCAGTGCAGATTAATGTAACACACCTAATATTCCTCTACTCATAAATAGATTGGGCGTGGCTTAAGTTGGTTTAAAATTCTGTGTTTATAGTGTTAGAGTTTGTGTGTGTGTGACTCAGGTCACTTTTTCCTCCACCCTTTAAATACTAAATTCATTGACCTCATCAAGTAAAACTATGTTCACAGGGGAGGAGAGTGTTCCACATTTGAAGTGTGTGTACTGTGTGCTGGAACGAATAGGTGCTTTGCTTTGGGTCTGCCAGTAATATGAGGCATTACAGTGTGTGGCATAATGAGATGGAACAACCCATGATGTATTTCCTGGCTCCTTAAGTAAATCCCTGATTACGATGCAGTTCCCTTTTGCTCACTCAGACTAATGGAGAAGAAAACGGGCCGTTATTAATCAGAATGTTTTTCATGCTGAACTGTGGTCATTTCTTCTCGACTCTTTTTCCCTGACGCTGATCCTCCACCACAACATATCAGTTCTTTCCCCTTCTCATCCTCATACCCTCACCTTCTGTGCTTTAATAATAATATAAAAAATCTAAAACTGTAGTAATGAGGACCTCCAGGTACTACATTTTGACAAAACATAAGATTTTAGCACGTCTGCCTCTCTGCACTGGGGTCCAGGTCTGAATCCCAATCTGGGTGGAGTTTCCATGTTCTCCTCGTGTTCGTGTGGGTTTCCTCCCACAGTTCAAAAACATGGAATCAAGGTGTATTGGCTTCTCTAAATTGCCCCTATATAGTGTGTATGTGTCTGCAAGTGTGAGTGTGTGCCCGGATTGGCGCCCTCTCCTGGATGTCTGCCCAGCTCGCAAAAAGGTTACAATGGGACCCTAGTAGAGGATTAAACTGAGCACATTGAGATGAGATGAAGATTTGATCCTAACAAGAGAATTATATTATATTATTTTTAAATAGTGCTTCTGAGTCACAGGAGGCTGACATGCTATCAGATAATAATATAAAAATACATTAAAATATATAAAATGACAAAAGGAAATGTGTTTGGGGGAAAATGTTATTTTGCTAACATTGAATATTTTGCCTACTCCTGATTCGAGATACAGAGGAGAGGACGAGAGGAATGTTCAAATGCAAATGACAGACCGTATCTCGATCGGAGAAGCTGCTGTGGGTTCGTTCGGATATAAGAGGGAGAAAAGCTCTTTTATCTCAGAGCCACTGACGTGCAGCATTAATGACAATGAGTTCCCAGCTTGTTATTTCTGAAGCAGTCATCCCACTCAGACTGCATGTTTTACATCCTTTAATGATCCCATAGTTTATCCCGTGATGCGCATTATCATTCCAGAGCCTTTTTTTTTTATTTTTCTGTCGGTGGAAATATGTGAGCTGTGATACGTAACCCTCAGCAGCTGAGGATGCGTCAAGTCTTCAACGTTCTGAAGTGCAGAATTGCTCGGGGTAGTTTTGAGCTGAGTTATGAGAGCCGGTGAGGTCAGCCGTGTGTATCTTAAGAGGAAGAACTCTGACATATGGAGATTGTCTCTTCAGGTATTAAGCACCAATGAATCATCATGCAACTAATGGTCTGTCTAAAAATACGAGATGATCAGCCTGTTCTTTTATTCTTCTCTTGATGCTCTTCAACTTTAAAGAAAAGCTCTTTTTGCTCACAGTCTGTTCAGCTGCATTATTGTCTTTGATATGACATATTATAGAGATAATAGAGATTCTTTTGTTATTCTGCAGGTATGATGTGGATTCCAAGAGCACCAACCTTTCTAAACATGTGAGTACAGACTGTTTTTTAAATTTATTTATATGGTATTTAGAAATAGAACTTACCAAACTGAGGATACATAAATTAAGTTAAGTTAAAATGTCATGTTCCCCAACAAAATAAATAGAGTAGTTTATCTGGTCACATGTAGATCATCCATCCATTATCTTCCACCTAATCCTTTACTAGGGACGTAGGTGTTGAGGGGGGGTTCCCACGCCCATCCAGCGGAGAACGTTTTGGGCGCTAGGCAGATACACCCAGGACAGGGTGCAAGTACATCACTGGGCACACACACTCACATACACACAGACACACACTTTATGTGGGCAATTTAGCTTGATTGGGATTCAGACCTGGATTTGTGTTTTGTGCAGATTATAATAATGTATATTTGTCTTTGCCTCACCATATTTTGTATACATACACACACACAGACACACTGCCCACACATACATGTGTTTATATTCTTAGTTCTGGAGAAGAATGTGTTGTTTACTTGTGAAATCATGGTTTTCTTCGGTTTCCTCCTTCGGTTCTGTAAGAGCTGGTCAGGACTAAATGTAAACAGCTGCTGTATTTTATTATGTTAGGAGTCTGATGTTCTGTTGCGAGGAACTACACCACTGATCTGAATAGATATTTGAAAGACTTCCTTTTGCTGAAGCGTCACACAAAAACAACTCTTCTGTATCGACCTCTGCTGCTGTACCTCACAGGTTCGAATTCCTGCAGAGAAACAGAGACCCGGGGGATGTCTCGCTGCTCATTATCTCTGTTGTGCACTCCTCGTCTCCACGATTTCAATACAGTGATTGAATGCAGGAGTTTTCTTTCTAGTTGGGATCCCATAGCAGTTCCTCTGGGAATACAAATTATCTGCTGACAGACATAATCAGATTCAGTGGGTTCACTTTGTGCACGCTTGCTGAGTAAGTGGCAGCATTTAAGCCAAGCGATGGTGTTTATGATTGAGAGCAGCTCTTGACACAAGAGCTCGGAGCAGGCTGTGATCATGGATAAACAAAATTCAAACAAATATACATTTATTTCATTAGTATCAGCCGCAATCAGCCGCTGGAGTTTCAACTGAATATGTCTCAGAACGAACATTTTGCTTTAATCAAACTCAAGGAAGGAAAAGAGGAAAAAGGAAGGATAATGAAATGGAGAAGAATTCGGTATAAATGAAATGAACAAAGTGACCACAATTCAAAATAATAAAAAAATTATAAGAAAAAAAAATAAAAAATTAAAAGTCTGAAGGGAGAATGAGTTTTAGAGCTTTAGTTGTTTTCTGCTGCATGTTACTTGTAAGGAAAGATGGGAATTAAAGTGTTAAACTGCTGCAACTCACATCTGCTTTAGCATGTGCATCTCTTCCATCGGTCCGCCACCTCTTCCTCTCAGCATTATGTTCTGCTGAGACTCTTTTACTGCCACTACATCATTAACTCCTCCGTTCACTGGTGTCTCCCAAACAGGGCTCCTGTGCATGTGTGCTGCCACTGTTTACCCCTGGAGGCACAGACTCGCACTCATACACTCAGCGAGCACTGATGAGTGGTTGAAAACATTCCCACAAACCTCACTTGGGGCTCAAGGCCCCAAACAGCCTTTCTCCAGCGATGAAATCTAAAGCCACTTCCCAGTTCTGCTGTCTCTCATTGTCCTCACTGCAGGAAAGATGACGGAATCAGCCGTGGTCTCTGAACCAGGCAGGGGGATCTGCTTATCCGGTCACTAATCTATCATGAATCCTTGTTCAGGTTAATCCCACTGCTATCCTACTGCAGGTGTTAGTTTAGGGTTGAGGGATTTTGGGTTGCAGTGAGCATGTGAGAATTAAACACAGTTCGGAAAAAGGAGAGTGGAAATAGATTTTAACTCCTCAGTTCCAAAGAGAGATGGACATGCGTGTTTAATTTTATTCAAGTTGTATAATATAAAAGAAAACATGTTAACTGTCAGAGACATGAATTAGAACCAGCACTACATTCTCTTAAATTCAGATGAATAATTTAATTAATAAATAATTCAGTTCAATCTGATTATTGTTTCATTAAATGTCAGCTACCAGCAATAAGAACTTTAAAACACAGGTACCAACATGTTCCACTTCAGTTCAGCCTTCAAAGTACAGAGTTACACAGTGATACAGAACCAGTCAAAAGTTTGAACACGGCCCTTTTTGCTCCACCTGTTCTCCATGTTCTCAGTTCCACTTTCTGTAAAGATGGACTTTGTAGTGCTACAATTCCAGACTGTAGTCCATCTGTGTGAGGACTACAGTACATACTGTGTTAATACACACTGAGAATACAGAGAACCAACAGGGGACTGGAGTCTGTAATTATAAAACTACTAAGTCCATCTATATGGTAAGTGGAGGAAATAAATTATAGAGCAAGAACGGGTGGAGGTGTCCAAACTTTGGACTGGTACTGTATGATCAGATTCTTTTGTCCTTGTGGTTTATATTTTTATCCACACTTCGCGAGAAAAGTTTGTAAAACTATATCAGTTCCATTAGCCAACTCGGTTGGAACGGAACCTCGGCTGTTGCAGTCGCACACTTCCATGTCCTATCAAGCACTTCCAGTCAGCGAGAGCTCATTAAGGAGACAGTAGCAGAGCTGGTCGCGTTTCTTGTTGATCCCCTTCGCACTGAGTGGGATTAAAGCTTTAGCTGGTAGATCAGAGGTGAGAGGACATGTGCTCCCTGCATTCCTCGGATCACATTATGGGAAATAAAAGAAAACTGCAGCAACTGTAATGACTGTTAGAACTGAACACACTAATAGGTCTCGTTTGTTTCTGCTGTTTCCAGCAGTTCTTGTTCATTGAAGTTTACTGTGGATGGTCTTTTTGCAGATTGTTAGCATGTGTACAGTATTTCTGCTTACAGCTGTTCTATACGTTTTATGTGTTAAAACATAAATGTTTTAAATGTGTTGTTGCCAACCTCGACCCCTTTAAACATGTAGAAGTTAAATGGGCGAAACCCATGCAGACATGGAGAGAACATGGAAACTCTGCCTAGATCAAGATTCAAATCTGGATCCCCAGCGTTGAGAGGCGAACATGTGAACCACTAGTCCAGCCTGCTATCATTTGAAGTAAAATGTATTCTTTGATGTCTGTTGTTTATTGATTTCCTGATTTCTTCTTTCCCCGCTCTTTGCAGGACTTCCTCGGTCAGGCGTATTGCACTCTGGGGGAGGTCGTGGGCTCCCTGGGGAGTCGGCTTAAGAAACCGCTTGGGTAAGATGCTGTAACCAACCAATTAAAGTTCACATTAATGTTGTTTTTTTTTTAAATACGGAATCAGCTGCGGCTCATAAAATGCCTGAAGGGGAAGAAGAACGGCTGCGGTGCAAATTGTGGCACCATGGCAGCAGAATTCACCTCAGGACACAGTGCTGTTAATGTTCAGTAAAGTCCACTTAAACTCTCCCTCTGACCTGTAATGAAATATTAAGGAATGACGGGGGGAACATGTTGATTTTGTTGGTCTTGTAAGCATCACTGCAAAATAGATATAACGTAAAATATATAATTTTTAACTATTTATATAAAAAATGGATCAGATATATAAGCATATATATATATATATATATATATATATATATATATATCCAGGGGAGAACGTCTCGGGCGCTGGGCAGATAGACCCAGGACAGGGTGCCAATCCTTCGCTGGGCACACACTCACTCACACACACTCTATATGGGGCAATTTGGAGAATTCAATTGACTTGATCGATGTTTTTGGACTGTGGGAGGAAACCGGAGAACCCGGAGTAAACCCACGCGGACACGGGGAGAACATGGAAACTCCACCCAGATGGGGATTCGAACCGGGAATCCCTAGCGCTGAGAGGTGAATGTGCTAACCACTAAGCCACCGTGCCGCCCTTTATATATATATATATATTATTTTTATCTAAGAAAAGCAGCTTAAACTTCAGTCATCTGGAGTTTAAAAAAAAAAAAACTTAGTCAAAACGTTGGTATAAACTCTTTTCTTGGAAGCAGAATTTAATTTTGTTCTTTTAACTGCACGCTTTGTAAAGTTCATGCATCAGGAAAGAAGCTAGTAAGAGAACCGAGCCTCATTAAACTGAAAAGAACCTGAGCTCAGTCTGCACACTGAGGTGGAACATCAATATTGGTTAAAATGACATGAATTTGGAAATTCACCGCTGTAATAATTCACTGCTGTATCAGTTCACACAATGTAGGAACTTCAGAATACAGGATCTGACATTTTAGCTCGAGAACTGGACTTGGAAATCATCTTTTTTAAACATCCAGTGAATCTTTACATGATATAATTATAGTAAGAACATGTTTAGTGAATGAGACAGTTGATGGAGAATCGAGGTGCAGCAGTTTTATGTAAGAGGATACTGTTGAGTGTGTGTGTGAAAGAGAGAGAGAGTGTGTGTGTGTGTGTGTGTGCGCGCGCATGTCTATGTGTAAAAGTGAGAGCATTCCCACATGGATAACAGAGACAGCGAGCGAAGTTCAAACTCACTAATGAGCTGTTTGCCTGCTCGTTATTTCAAGTCTGCTTGTTAAAGGCTGCTCAGTCCCTGAGTTTAGGCTCTTATCACTTAGTATTATTGCAATTATGTCCCACTTAAGTAAATTGACACAGAATTGTATTAAAAAACTACTTTTAAAACTACTGGTTTGCTGATGAAAAGACATGGGTTTTTTCGATGGACTGGCACCCTGTCCTGGGTGTATCTGTCCTGGGTGTAAACCCCCCCCCCCTTTACATGAGATTCAGAGATGATGGTTCACACTAAATGTAGTCTGATCTTGACTCACAGTTACATTTGTTGTGAAAATGCTTAAAAACCTTTTTTTTTTTTTTTAGTGGAGAGTTTGCTTTAGAACCCATGCTGTACTAACTGAATTGTAAATGATCACAGAGATCATCAGAACATCAGCTCACAGAGTGAAGTGCTTAAAAAGGGCTATAATGATTCAGTACTTTAGGACAAATTGCTTCAGTTGGTCCATTAAGTGCTTTCTAACTTTGTATTCAGTGAGAAACATTATAAAACGTCAATGTTAACTGAATCAGACTGTTGGAATAAACTCTAAATTCTGTTTCCTGGTAGGACCTACATTAAGCATTACTGAAGAAATGATGAACTCCGATGTAGAAACCAAGAACATGTTGTTGGTAAAAAAAAGTACAGAAAGACCTGCTTTTCATTAACACACATGAAAATCATTTTGATTTGAGTCTGTCTTGTTGATGCATTCATCAGTGCCATTGGTTTAAATTTTGGACCATATTTCAAAAACATACAATTCAAACATCATTTACATCCATCGTAAAAATTAAAAATAGATATGTGTGGATTGGAATCAGCCGCTTTTTGGCTTCCTCACAGCGGTGCCTCGTGTAGTGGAACTTTAAGTCTGCTGTAAAGCTTTATGGTGAATGGATTAAAGAATGTAAGAGCGCTGCCGAGTATTCACATGCTCCCGGGCTTTAAATCCTCTCCTGTGGACCTCTTTGGTTCAACCACAGGTTTTTATTTGTCCAACAGTATATTATTATTATTATTATTATTATTATTATTATAACATTGCATTATTAATAAAAAAATCATTATTTTATTTCTTACAGCCAAAGTTGTGCAGTAGTTACATCCAGTTATAGCCTTCAGTCCTCAGACGAGCTTCTTCACAGGATTTTAGGAAAGTGTCTGTGGGAATTTGCTCCCATTTAATCAATAAAGCATTATTGAGGTCAGGCACATGTGTTTGAGGATGAGGTCTACATCACTATTGATATATCAGCGTATCCCAGTGGGCGTCAGTAAGGTTTATATTGGGGCTTGTTCAGTTTTTTATAAAAACTGATGATGTTTAACGTCTTATATTTATGATATATGGTTATATTATATGATATACGTCTTTAAAATCAGAGATGGATCTGCAGATTTGTGCTACTTTGTCATTGCATTTTACCTAAGTCAGTTACTAGATGTTAATAATAAACACAAATGTGCTCTATGTCAAACATTTGCTCTGAACTACTTCAGAAAATAGGTTATGTTTGGGGTTATTTGTGTGATTTTTCTGTGTGAATTTGTACCAGTGTTGTATAAAGGCATCAGGCGGCCTTTTTTTTATCTGTTTTAAAGCATAGACTTCATTTGCTTATCTGATGACTACCTCTGTCCAGCTTCCGTGAATCAATCCTTTTGGATCGATTCCATACTATCCATATTGTATAATGAATGGCAGCTGAGTCTGATTTTATGGTGTTCTGTTTACTGAGTGCTTAATCAAATCCATTGCTAATGGCCTTTTAGAGTTTCTCTTGCTTGTTTTGTAGAAATGAAGAGTTCAATGTCTTCTATTTTGGTTAAGTACAAATTATAATCTTGAGGTAGTCACACATACAGTATGATTAATGCATCTGGCCTAAAAGACA
The DNA here is from genome assembly GCA_019802435.1 of Corydoras maculifer. Classification (NCBI taxonomy): domain Eukaryota; kingdom Metazoa; phylum Chordata; class Actinopteri; order Siluriformes; family Callichthyidae; genus Corydoras; species Corydoras maculifer. Next base: position 1,226,954 of record JAFMOD010000998.1, read on the forward strand.
AGTGGTAGAATCATCTATTGTAATGTAAAGGAAGAGCAGAGCAGAGAAAAACCCTTTTTGCACTGAAGTGTAAATGCATTTTGTAGTTTTATAATTACAAAATATTATAACTTGCTCTGTTAGTCCCCTGTTTAAATGGTCAGGACCCATGGTATCACTACAGAGCAGGTGTTATTTAGGGGATTGATGGCATCCACATGATCCAGGTTCGAATCCTGATTTGGGTGGAGTTTCCAACAAACAACATTTGGCTCTTTGGCATATTTGGCTACGGCGCACACGTGGCACACCTGCATCTCCACCCTGATGGGGGGCACCTTTAACAACCCTAATGACTGTTAATTACAGAAAATTATACAGTTTAATCAGCACAGCAGCCTGTATTCAGGAGCATGAGTTACGGGGGATAGAGCAAGAACTCCCTCAGCATGTCTCAGTTGTGCTATTTTGAGCCCTGTCAGGGGATTGTTTGTGTGTGTGTGTGTGTGTGTGCATGATTAAATGCATAGAGTTATTTTTACTTCTTTATTCATGCTTATATATAAAATCAAGTAAAGCTTTGCTAAATGTGTACATGCAAGGGTGGAGTGTTGTGTTGTGAAGCTTTCAGAATTAAAAAAACACAATTTTTGTATTCAGGTCATGATTATATACGGTGAACACCAACAGTCTAAAGGTTTTATTAATATTACACAGTTTAAAAATTAAATGAATGCATAGAAAAAACAACAAATATATGTGTGGTCCTGACGCCATTTCCTTTTCACATAGCGCTGAACAGTGACAACATAACAACCATCTCATCTGATTTTACAAAGCGCATCAGCGTTGCAGAAGCAGACACGTGGCCGGCAGCGGCGGCGACGATGGCTTCTTGTGTGTCATTCTTTTTTCATTTACACAAGACGTCAATCAGTGCTAAAAATATTCCATCTGTTCTAATTAAAGCCAACCTGTTTAAAGACTTTAAATTCACATTTATTTATTTGTATATCACGTTTTACACTAATGCTTTTTCTCTCAGTGTTATAATCCTGAACACCAAAAGAACAAGCCAATGTGACTGTGATTAGTCCTCGTTATACAGCCTTAGTGTTTCACCAGGATGTGAAGCTGGAGCCTCGATTCCTTTAGAATGAAATGAACATTATTATTTGATTGGAAATTGATGTGTTTCTTTTCACCATTGTTTAGTACAAGCGACAAATCATTAGGTTGTTTTTTTTCAGTTTGAAGTCCAGGATTTCGCCGGCTTTTCATTTAATCACCATTCAGCAGATTTAATGCACTTTCTTTAGTAGTTCAAAGTGCCAATAAAGGTTAAACCTGTGAAAGCGGTAGTGCTCTGTAAACGGCAAAACCAGCACTACAGGAATCAATGAGAAACCCTCGGCTTTATTAGTCAGCTAATACAGCTCAGGCGGTGTTATTTGTCAAGACCAGTGGCTATTAAATCATGTCTACTGTGAACTTGTGAATGGGATACACTTAACCACATCATAAAGGTCACTTATTTATACCCATCTTTTTAGAAAGAGACAGAGTAAGAATGGACCGTAACTGAAAGAGGCACTCGAATCGAGCATGTAGGTTGAGTTTAATGATAATTGTGATGTCATTTAGGTCTGTGTCGATGAAGGGGGGGATAATTGCACACACGATGATCTGGAAAAACCGCCGCAGCGTCTCTGGTACTTAATTAGCTCGTTCTGTTGAGATGCTGATTGCAAATTCATGTGTCTTGATTAGGACCTTCTGAAAAATAGTGTCTTGTGTACAGAAAAGTTGTACAGGATTTGGGAAGTGTCTATCGGTTTCCTGAAAGAACAAGAACCTGTGATGAATGACACTTCTTACAATGTCAAATCTTACTTGTCAAAAGTCCTCACCTCTTTATACAGTGTGTCCGGATCCTCTTTAGATACTGTGCACTGTACGCTGTCCTGCGACTGTTGTGGAGAACAGAACTGAAATCTCAGGGAAGCTAAAACATTAAAATATGTGAAGTTGTATAACCATAAAGAGGCCTGACGACATAAAATAAAATTCTCGACTGACATAGACACGTGTCGTTTATATGAAAAACTGAACAAAAATCATATACAATTAGTGTTTTTCAGAGTTTCTCTTTGACATCACTGGGTTATTAATGAAAAGGGTGATTTTCATGTTTTCTTGTTTAAAGCCATTAAATCTTTCATTGTCTTTCATTGTCTTAATCCTCTCCTTGGGTCATGTGGGTCTGATGCCCATCCAGAGGAGAATGTTTCGGGTGCTGGGCAGATGCACCCAGTACAGGGGGGCACCAATCTATGGCTTTGCACACAAACTAACGCACACATGCACACTATATAGGAGCAATTTAGAGCATTTACCTGCAATCCATGTTTTTGTAATGTGGGAGGAAACCTGAGAACCTCCCACTGTAGGAGGAGCTCCCACCCCCCACCCCGGTGACCCAAATAGAGGATTAAGCGAATCTTGTATAAAGTCAACTGAACTGTAAAAAACTGAATGTTTAATTTCATTAAATATCAGATATCACACTACATTATTTATGTTTTATGTAATTTTCATATTTTTAAATAAATTTTAAAATGAAGCACTCCTCTACTCCTCTGCCACGTGTGAATTTGACAGTCTATGTTTTTCGTTATAAGGATGAACAAAAGTCCAGAAGCCAACAATGTAGAAATAAATTCATGCAGAGATATATTCATTATCTGTGATGGGGTCCTTTGCCCAGCTTAATGGTTGGGGTTGTCATGGAGACCAGAGTTTCTCTCTCGTCTTTCTCTCTTCCATCTCATTTTCCAGGTCAGGTTATGAACAGGTGAATGCTTTGCTGATTTCCATGGATTGATGTATCACTTTTCTCCTGCAACCTGTTGGCTTGCATTAACAAAAACAAACGGGACCGACTCCGGGCCGCCCGTTTCACTTCCCCTTTCCACCTGTTCATTTGGTTCAGCCTTTGTTCTTGCTCCGGGAGATCAGATAAACATTACTTTCCAGTATGCTGTGAACCTTTGTGCTTAATTAACTGTGAGTGATTCCTTTACTGCCGTTATTAGGTCTGTATATTGTTCCTTTGAACGCAAAACAACTGCTAATGAACATCTACTTCCCTTTGTCACAGGCCTCAGGTGGTAGGTCAGCAGCAGAGTAGCATTTTCTCTAATGTGTTTAATAGATACCATTATTTGGTAAATGTACTTAAAATAACCAGGCTATTAATAAAACACACTGCGATTCTTCACATTTGAATTTTACATTTTTTATGTCAAACAAAAAAAGACGTTTCATTTTAATCCATTAGCACATCATGGTAACTGTGTGGTGTTTATTTTTTGTCTCTTCAGGGGCATTTCTGGGAAGAAATGTGGCACAATTATTGTGAAAGCCGAAGAGTTGAGCAATTGCAGAGTAAGTAAACCTGGCAAGTTATTCTGGATCATGTTTACAAAAATACTCCTGTACCTCCTGTTATTGACCACAAACAGTGAAATACATCCTGATGTCTGATACACACTTAACGTGACCGCAAGAAACGGTATGTGCAGCTCAGACAGCCGTCAGTGTTAGATGTATTTATGAGGTATTCAGTGTCTATACATATGTTTCACTAATGTTATTCAGATTTTGGGGCAGGGCACCTCTAATACCCACACCATCAGTTTCATTATATTTAGGAATGAGCTCAGAGGTTGGTAACTGCAAATATTAACATTATTTTGGTGTAGCCATATTTAACAATATGAACTTTGCACCCTGATTCATTTTAAGGAAACTGAAGGTCATGTTTAAAACCAGTTCAGTTCAGTACTGATGGTGATTGGCCGATGTGAGTTTGCTTATATATTCTTATTATAGATGCTTCACTGTTTGGAATCAACTTCTTTTAGTTACATGTATGCAATATGGCAAACTTGCACTAAATTATCCAGAAAAGATGGTCATTAAATAACTATTGATCCAGACGTGATTTTCAGCCCCAGATTTACCGGTTTATTTTCCTTTATACAGGAATCTGTGATGATGCAGTTTTGTGGCAACAAGCTGGACAAGAAAGACTTTTTTGGCAAGTCTGACCCATTCCTTGTGTTCTATCGCAGCAATGAGGATGGAACGTGAGTGGTCCAGTCCATACACACACACACAATACACTAACAACTTAATTTATATATGAATATATATGTACCAAACAAACCATGAACCAAGAAACCTGCTATTATTTTGGATAATAGTTTGTTTTCTTTCAATAATATTAGCTTCGACTTTTATAATAATGTATTTTAGGTTGTTTAATTAATTCCTGAAAGTCTTCTCGGCCGTTTAACATTTTCAGTGTGCATGTCACATGTCTTTTATTTCATGGTATTCCAGGTTCACCATTTGCCATAAGACAGAAGTGGTGAAGAACACGCTGAATCCTGTATGGCAAGCCTTTAAGATCCCTGTTAGAGCCTTGTGCAATGGCGACTATGACAGGTATCACTATAGTAACCTTTCATAAGCACTACTGTTATTAAAAGGATTTTAATAATAGCTGTAGTAAAAATAAATGGAGTGGTTCTCCTCTTAGCGCTGGGGATCCAGGTTCGAGTTTTCCTTTTTTTTCCCCTATCTGTGTGGGTTTCCACATTTATATTTTGTAAAATGCATTAGAAATTAGAAACAAACTTGTTAATTGTTAAACAACAAAAGTGTCAAAAAATAAGATTTTCAGTGACCAACAGATCTAAATACATTTTCAATGATCTGAACCTTTTATGAACTAATATTATTATTATCCATATCTCAGGGGAGAGTAAATATTTGGGGCTGTGTTATTTTTAACACACTATTAATACATAACATGGATACCCAGTGGTGAAAACTTTTTGTTGTTTGCTACATTTATGGGGCAAATAAAACCTCACCACTGTTTTGTACTTGAAATAGCACTACTGCACTTAAAAACCTGCTGCTCGCTGCAGACTCCGAGGAAGCCAAATCACTGCCAACTCACTCACCTTGTACTGCATCACTAATGACTGGCTTTTGTAGCAGAGCAGGCTGAGATACACATCTCTTTCTCTCTACTGTTTTTTCATTCCCAAGCCCAGGCTTTTCCTTTTCCGTGATTTTCTACGAGATGAGTTGTGAAATAAAAAATTGCTATTAGAGATGGCAGTCGAGTGAAAATTGCTCACTTGCAATTGAGAGAATGATACTTCAGCTAGAGTTGTGTGATTGCGCTGAAATTGATAGAGAAGGCTGGTGGAAATGAGTGAGATTACTGCCCAAGGTCAATTTGGCACTTACACACTGTATTTCTTTTCTACATAGAACAATCAAGATTGAAGTGTATGACTGGGACAGAGATGGCAGGTAAAGTGTAACCATTTAATAAGGAGTGATGCATTTAATACACATTACCACCTTCACACAGGAAACTTAAATCAGTTTCTGGTGCAAGGGTGTGATGGGCGGGCAGGCTTGGAAGGAAGGGTGGGTACATTCCTGGCCGTCATTTTTTAGATTCTATCTGTACAAACATAAATCCTGAGTGTTTATAGATTATTTTAAGATAAGATTCTGAACTGTTTTCCGTTCTTATGTCCATTGACATAGCTTACATTTCAAACAAAGTTCACTTCTATTGTCAGTAGCTGTGGCAATTAAAATTCCAAAGTTCTCCCTCAACATTACAACATCCTGTATTATCTGACAGTAATAAACTGAGCAGTAAAAGTAGGGTTTCCAAAAACCTAAATGAAGAGAGAGCAAAGCAATGAGAATAAAAGCAAAACAAACCCTTCAGATGTTATGCTATTCTACTGTGGCTTTTAGCACTTAACTGCACACACACACACACACACATATAGAAAAACAAAACTAATTTATTGTATAATACAATAATAGGCAATTTAAGATCAGTTCAATGGCAGACCATCACATCTCTCAGCAGAACTGGCACTGATGAATCATCTTAATGATAACGTCTCATTGCAGCATTTAATAGGAGTTTGCAAAGAAGCTCATTATAAAATCTTGTTTTGTTCCCCAAATCTTGTGTCGTTTTCCCAAAACCATCATTCTGCAATCAAAGGAAATCCTATTTTCAGAATGGAATGAGCCAACCACTGGGTGGTTTTTGTTTATATATCATCAGGACCATTTTAATTCAGATTTGAAGCTGTGACATTCGTAGAACATCATTTGGGCATGCTCATGCTTTCATCATTTCCTTTGTGAGATTAGTAAAACGTATTTGATTGTTTTTGACTGTTGTTATTGCATGGATGAATAAATCCATTTTGCACATAAAGTACCTTCTTGTTGTACATTTACGATAATGAAATCATTTTGTAGGTCTGAAACTGATATTTTACCCATAATACATTTTCGCAGCTGCCAGAGACTCATTGCAACTTTTCTTTTTTAATGAGCACAGAGAGCGGCTTTGTAAAACAACGGAAATCAGCTTCACGCTGAGACCAACAGGAGGACAGAAAAGACACTTTATTTTTCTGGACTTTGTTCAGATTAAACATTTCATGCAAAATTTTCTTTCTTTCCTTACTTGTGTTGATTTCTTTTTATTTGTGTTGTTTAATTAATTTGCACACAGCCATGACTTCATTGGTGAGTTCAGTACGAGTTACAGAGAACTGTCCCGAGGCCAGTCACAGTTTAATGTATATGAGGTGAGACCGCTACATCTTTTTCCCCTTATGTTTATAATGTTTTTAAATTCATAAAGTGTATTTGATTTTAAAGCTCTGGAGGTAAATAGTTTTTTATTGATCCATATTTGTTAGACAAATTTATAAACAGATGAATGCATGACTTTACTCTATAAATGAAACATTATATGAAATGCGTTCATATTGTGGACACATCAGTGAGATTATTTTAGGGAATTAGTGTATATTTTATAACGAAAAAATAACACACCACATTCAAGATAAAACTAGATAATTCATTAAGATTCTTTTCCAGAATGATGGTTAGTTATAAAGGGTTTTATGTAATGTATTTAAATGTAAGAATGTATTTACTCTGCAGTACAGTCTGAAGTACAAACCCTCATGATTTAACTCGATTAAAAACCTAAGCATTATAGGAAGTCAGAATAATAAACCACTCCTTTGTGGTGATGTGAGGATGATTTATAACTGTATTTGAACAGGTCATAAACTCCAAGAAAAAAGGAAAGAAGAAAAAATATCTTAATTCTGGCACGGTACGTTAAATTCATTCAGTTTTAATTTTGTAGATGGAATAATGTTCACATGTTTTTTGTATAACTGATCACGTTCTTTATCATTTATAATAAGTGGTTGTGTTAACTGTTTATAACTCTGCTCACTCTGAGGAACTTCATTTAAAGTTAAATGTGCTTTTTCTGTGATAAGGTAACTCTTCTGTCATTCCTTCTGGATATTGAAGTCACTTTTTTAGACTACATCAAGGGAGGGTGAGTTAATATTTTTGCGTGTTATTTTGTTCTCTCAGAAATAAAGCAGAACTCAGCAGTTAGCCCTTCTGTCTTACAAAACCTTTGAGGTCCTCTCTGTGTGCTGTCTGCATGTCCTTGTTTCCTTCCACATAAATAAAGATGCAACTACGAAAACAATAATACAAAATCACGATCAGGTTTTTATTTGTCATGTTTAAGGTTTATAGCAGATGGGAATGCAATAATTGTCATTAATGTAAAGGCCAATAGTGTAATAATAAAAGCGCATGGTGTATATTAGCTACAATAGATTTCTGAATGAGTAATATAATAGAAAGCCCTCAGCAGTTATTACACTAATGCTAGTTCTTACATTATTGTCTGCTGCATGGCTTATTACCTGTTATTACCCAATCCATTTCCAACTTGCCTTTGATGGGCATATTCCTCGAGTCATTATCTTTATTAAAGCTTATTTTCCACACAGTTTTAGACGAGCTATTTGCTTCATCAAAAGCGTTCAACATGCTTTGTGTTTCAGTGATAACACAAGTGAGCATGTGTGAATTGACACTGAGCACAACATTACTTTTTTACGCTGCATAGAGGGACATCAGCAGGGCATTTGAGTGTCAGTTGTGTCCCACTGAGAGATCAGAGCTAAACGAATGCAGTCAGTTGAAAGCCTGGGTGAATAAGTCCTTTCAGAGCAGTGGGTGGAGGTGTAGTCTGTGCTAATCCTGTTCCAGGTGTGTGTGTGTGTGTGTGTGTCCACATGGCTACCAGTCACTTATGGAATTGTGGAAAGGGTTTATTCATGCATGTCAGACATCACACCCACATTGACTGATGTTTTTTGGAGAAAGGCCAGATGCTGAGTCTCCTCAGGTGGCTGTTTGAAAGAATAAAACCCCATTTTAGACTTACGTTCAGCCGGAAAGGTCAGCGCGTGTCAGATGAATCCGTCTCCTCTTGGCCGGCCTTACAGTAGGAGTGTCTTTCTGCTTGAGTTTCTTTTTTTTAATTTACTTCCATTTCTCTGATCGATTGTCATGTTTGTGGTTTTGCTGTAGATAAAGACGAATTCACACTGCTGTGAACTTGAATGAGACAAGATGAGACGCTATAAATTCCTTATATCTAAATGACTTTTTTAAATTCTCAGAGACCCAGAACATCAAACACATGCATTTTATAAGTGTCCAGCCACTTTGCACCCACCATATACACGCTGAAAGTCATAAAGCCTAACTGAGAAGATACTGCTTTTCATCGTGGTTAGAGAACAGATTACCATGGTTACACTTTACCCCAATTCACCAAACTTCTCCTAAACAGAGGAATAAAGAAGAAATGAAAAAAGTGGCTGAATTATGAGAACATACTCTTCATATAAAAGGACTTTGTAGTTTTAAATTACCAGACTGTAGTCTATCTAAAAGGGGGCCTGTTCAAACTTCAGACTGGTACTTTATATCAGAATGAGAAAGTCCTCCAGTTATTATAAGCAAATTTATGTATAAATTGAACCTGACAAATTGGGATGTTAAATGCCTGACTGAGCCGTTAATGAACCTCTGCTCAAAATCAATATCATTAAGAACACGGCATTTCCCTGATACTGAAATTAATAGAGCAATCTGTTAATTATTGAATTAATGAAATCAGTCTGTGTGAATGATACATTCGGATGATTACAATCCGATTTCCTCTGATTGGCTGAGCCTTTCACATTACACAACATTAAACTGCGTTAACACGGGATTAATTCGAGTGCACCTCCAGCTAGTAATATTTAACAAGAACTGTAGGCCTGAATGGTATTATTAAAATCAGTGTGTGTGTGTATGTGTGTGTGCAGCTAAATATAGTTGAATAAAATACATCTTCTCAAACGTGAACACATACACACTTCTGTACAAAGACTTCTAAATAGTTGGTAGTGTTTTGTTTATTCTGTGGAAGCTTTAAAGATATCAGTATAAAATGTTTCATCTGTAGTTCCTTGAAATAGCCCTGAACGTGACTCCTACAAACTTCTCTTTATTTAAGACATTAACATACATATTCTCCAGGATCCAGTTACTTGTAAAATGACTACATTTGCTTTCAATTAACTGCTCTATAATGACTATAGAAAAGTGAGCTGTTGATGGGTTTTCAAAGTTTTACAGTTTCTTAGCAACAAGAAATTGCATAAATCTAAAACAGACAATCTCCACTTCATCTTATTTTCTAAAAACATATATAAATACACTCAAAACATATTATATAGTTTATAACATTTATAAATACTGTACCAGTCAAAAGTTTATACTCTGCTACTGTATACGTAAATATATATATATAAGTAAATATTATTTATGGTAAGATTAATACTAAATCTTACTTGAAATTTGATGCCACACACTTATGAAAGTACTGTGTGTATATTATTTGTTATATACACTCAACGGCCACTTTATTAGGTACACCTTCTCAGTTGTACACTCATTGTTTGTTTTCAATTCCACCGATCATGTAGATGGACTTTGTAGTTCTTCAATTACATAGTGCATGTAGTGCATGCTTTGTTAGTCCGCTGTTGCATGTTTGCTGATGATCAGGACCCCCCCACAGTGGATGATTCTCAGTACTGCAGTGATACTGACATGGTGGTGGTGGTGTGTTAGTGTAATTTGTAAACTCCATGAGTAAATATATTTAATAAATAACAAATGGTTATGACATTAATATAATCATTTTAAGTTAGTATTAAAAAAGGGACAAATTTAACATGAAACCCTTAAAAACGTATACAATCAGTTAATGGTTTTGTTCGTTTGGTCGTCTTCTGTCTTCAGTTGATCCACTTTTCACGTGTTCATACCCGATCGTTAAGTCAGGTTTGTGATCATGGGTTTCATTTTTAATGAAGGTTTTTGGTTTTACATTTGTTAATTACTGAAATTAGTTTGGCTTCAAAAAATGTAAATTGAAAATGAAAGTACATGAATTTGCATGGCTGAGACCGCCAGTCTCTGTTCCTCTGAACACTAGGGCATTTGACCTGACCCATTTCCGTTCATGTCTGTCTCTGTTTTTTTTTTCTATTCATACTTTATTCTCTTGTACTTCTCCATCTCGCTGCTGAGCGCTGATTGACATACATTGTGAAGTGCGCCTCATTATCTGAATTGGATGAGTGAGTGTTATTTATACAACGAACTCCGCAACAGGTAACATCTGCTGAATTACAACATTGTGTAATTCACAAGTCCACTGGCCCGAAGCTGTCTGCGGGGTAAACATGTTTTTTTGTTTTATAGTTTCCTTAATTTACTGGGTGTTTTATTATTTGACATGACATGTGTTCATTATATTATTTGGTAAAGTTCAGGTCCTAATGGATAAGAGGAGTGGTAGGAGGAGCTGTGGAGGTTTTTTAGGGGTTTGGCCTACATCCCTTTGTCCTTAAGTATGAAGACGTTTCCTTATTTTGCATAGCGTTGCACCAGTGCACAAATCAAGATCCATGAAGGTGTGTTTAGGTGAGGATGGAGTGGAGATCTTTGACTCACACAGAGCCCTGACAACAAACCCATTGAACCTCCCTGAAGTTTAAAATATTTTATAAATCCAAAGGGGAACTACAGGGATAGATTGGCGCCCTGTCCTGGGTGTATCTGCCCAGCGCCCGAAACGTTCTCCCCTGGATGGGCATGGGGAACCCCACCGCGACCCTAATAGAGGATAAAGTGGTAGATAATGAATGAACGAAGGAAAACTAACGTAGAATAAGATATTATGGTTATCACCTTTACCTCTTTAATTATTTGAAATATATCATTGGTACAAAAGATAAGGAGTTCTTTTTGGTGACAGATTACCACTTTAAAGGTCTATTTTTAAACGCCTGACATTCGCCCTGAGCTCGAGTGAGAGTCCTCTTGTGTGGGCAGGAAGTTGGATGTCCATACAGCTCTGTCCTCTTCATGTCTGGTTCACCTCCCACCCAAAGCATCTGCTGGCATGGAGTGCATATCATGAGGCATTTCCCATATGGCCCATTCATGCATACTCAATCTCTCTCCTCTGCACTCTGAGGGATCCCGGCTGAGGCAGAAAAAGCACATTTTCTTGTAATTTTCTATTCATTTACTGGAAGTGGAATGAAAGTGACAGCCAGTGAACCCTTTCAGATGCTTTCAGAGAGCTAAGTTTGCACTTAGTTCCTAATTTGGCGGTCTTAATTTCTTAAATCTTGGGGGATATTGTCATGATACAACAATCCACCTAAATATACAAGTTTCGGTCAAATTAGTCAGCTGCTTAGGTTTGTGCTTAACTACACAATACATGCAAAAATCTGAGATTAACTTCTGGGGAGTAATTGTGAATCACTGCCTTTAATTAATTTTAATTATCTGACAGCTTTGATGAAAATAAATAAATAAGACAATTGCAAAAATCAAAGCCTAATTCGATTAGTGGTCAATCAGGATCATTTTCATATTGAAATGCAGATATCATGACATTTACTTGTGTTTGTTTTTGCCATTTTGAGCAGATCACATGGTGGCATTGGAAAGGTCAGTGTCATTAGCAGCCCAGTACCAACATAAAAGCTGATGCAATATGCTGCAATGCTTCCTGCTCTTTAGCATGTACTTTTGGCTAGTTTTTGGCTCAATAGCTGTGACTTTAAGTGAGAGTTAGCCATTTTCTTACTTAAAGCTGTCAAAACATCTTTCTGTCCTTCGACTCTGCGGTTGTTTTCCGAAACCCCAATGACTTCAACTTCATAAACAAATAGTTATGGTTAGTGTTCATGCAGCTACGCCGGGCAATTATGTCCCGCGTCTGAGAGTGAGCTGCCAGCGGGATTAAAGTCCCATCAGTAGCTGTGTCTCAGCTGTGGATTCAGCCTCCATCTTTCAGTCTCATTAAGTGTGCGTGTGCATTCACATTTATCTGCTTCTATTACACATGCAGGTATATTGCAGGGCTGTAGCAGTCAGCTGCTGCCAGTAGATCTCACTTTATTGAGCTGTCATCTTCTGTTGGAATGCACTGATGTGGCATTATGGGCAGTGCAGCTACTCATTTCTTCTCAGTTCCAATACGGATAGGATGTTCATCCCCGTGGAGCTGCTTAAATACTGGCAAGCAATCATAGAAACCAGCGCTGTTTGTGCTTAAAACTAGAAACAAGAAAGATACTTTTAGATCTCTGGTTTTCTTCCACATTCCAAAGACATGCTGATGGGTAAATTACTAATTGCCCCTTTGACTGAGTCCGAAACACCTCAGTGACACTGCTGGGATAGGAATAATGCATCAACCAAATAATACCTGCTCTGTTAGTCCCCTTTTGAGCAGGGGACTAACTTAGTATGCAAGTCTATTTTTATGGTAGGTGGAACTGAAAACATGAACAATATGTGGAGCATTAAAGGGGCGTGTCCAAACTGGTATTGTAATTGATACTGTAAGAAAATTATATCATTTTAATTTATAATTATATATTAAATTATATTAAATTATATTATAATTTAATATATAATTATAATATATTAGTGTTTTTTTTTTTTGCCTTGCATTTTAGAAGATATGGGCGGTGTGTGTGTGTGTGTTTGTGTGTGTGTGTGTGTGTGTGTGTAACAGCATTTGTTTTCTAAGCAGCATGTTGTTTATTCTTTTCTTCCTCCGCTAGTTTTTTTTTCCTGTCAAAATTTTGTGCACTTGTCAAAGTGAATATCCGTTTTATTCAGGTGTCATGGTATGAGCTACAAAGTAAGAACACATATTGATGTCTGCTGCCGTAATGAAGCACCCCTGGTCTCAGAGCAGAATGCCTTTAATTAAGCCCATCCCTGACTATTTGATGCTGTGACATTCAAACTTTAAGAGAACCATTAGTGTGTGTCGTGAGTGAGGACTGACAGGACTCCGGACTCCCACGGGAGCATGTTATACCACAATACACTGCACACATCCCTTATTTCCTCACTCTCTCACTGTCTGTCACTCTCTCTCTCTCTCTCGCTCAGTCTAGATGATGACTCTCACAAGTTTTGTCAGGTACAAGACACATGGCCACTTCATATTTCACTCCCACGTTTTCTGGCCATCTGCATCTGGCACGTTGCTGAGCAGGGACACTTCAGGTTGTCGTGTTTTTACCCAGGGTGTTTTACACTTTCTGTTTTGGGGCATTTTAGATTTTAGCACTCACGTTATTTTGCCGCTGAGAGCACACACTCTGCACACACTCCCATAGATGTGAATCATTTACCATTTTACAGTCATGGTCACATGTTTGTGAGTCTGTCAGCTGGAAGAGCTCACCTTTGCTTCTTGATGTGAGCTGTTGGACTGAGGGATGTTTATATTCAGTACTTTAATGAATCAATTGTGTAGTCATTTGTGAGATCAGGCGATGTTCTTGGACAGAAGGGGCGTGGTTTGGTATCTCCATTCAAGTTCATCTCAAAAATGTTTAATGGGTTTGAGGTAAGTGTTCTGTGTAAAGTTATTCTTATTGACAAAATTATGATAATTAAAATAATAATTTAAAGGATTAAACATTTTGTTTCCATTCAGTGGATGGGATGGTTTATGGTACAACTCATATCTCCTCCAGATGCTTAAAAATATGAATTTCTATTCCATAGCCATGTTTAAAGCCAGTCATTAGGGAAGTGTTCTGAATTTTGTATTTGAGTCCTAACTGAAGGACGAGTAAAGGAGTGCATTGAAACCCCCGTTTGTCACAGTAAACCCCTGCAGCTGGAGAGCAGATGGCTGGAGGATGAAGAGGGCATCATCAACATACCAGAACATGCTCACTCAGACCCGAGTCCATCACTACATTCACAAGGCCAAGTGATTATGTACAGTCGGCTTTGAGATTTGTACTTGTATATTTTAAAGATTAAATAGTGTGATAAAATAAGCCCAGCATTTTTGTTTAAAAAGGGGAGATTGTTATATTACATTGTTATAGTGCATCCATCCATGCATTATCTTTAACTTAATCTTTTACTAGGGCCACGGAGGGGTTCATTATGCCCATCCAGGGGGGAAATGCCTTGGGCGCAGGGCAGACACAGCCAGGACAGGGTGCCAATCCATTGTTGGGCACAATATCACAGACACACACACAATTTATAGCATCCATTTGCCCTTGAATCCATGTTTTTGGACTGTGGGAGATAAAAGGAGAACCTGGAGAAACCCACGCAAACACGGGGAGAACATACAAACTCCACCCAGATCAGGATTCGAACCTGGATCCTAAGGGCTCTGAGAGGCAATAATCACTAAACCACCATGCCGTCCTTATTGCGGATGAAGAATAAATTTAAATGACATTTTTGAAATACAGCCTGTGATGACTGGACGCATGAACCCTCCTTTACATGATTCCTCTCCCCTTTCTTCCTCCGCAAGGAACCACAATTTTAAATAAGTCAAGTCACTGCATTTGACATTTAAAATGTTTTGAAATACCTTTTAGATAACATGCTAATGAGATGAAGCAATAATAGACTTCAGCTCTGAGTGATCTGTTTAATACTACTTGTCTTATTTAGCACTAACAGTGTCCATCAGTGACTTGATTCCTGAGGCAAATTATCTCCAGCTGGCAGACGGATAATCAGTAAACTAATGCCTTCCTCTGCAAACAGTTGAATTTGTTCCGTGATTTTATTTCGCACAGAAGTAAACGAGAACTCGCCTACGACTCACGAAGAGTACACGAAGTTGTTCTGTGTGTATTTGTATGTTACTGTTGCTCTTACACTGGTGATATTTTTATAAATAAGGGCTAAAATGTGTGTGTGTTTTCTTTACAAATGAACATTGGTGCTTTCATTACCATGACATTTCACATACTTACTCTTTAGGACCCGCAGAGGTTATTATACTTTTTATTAACCACCAAAAACTCTCACCACCTCTAGTTGGTTCGAGCATAGACATAGCCGTATTGCATGGACGTATGTAAAAGAAATATCTCCCATCACATGTCCGTGTTGTGGACATGTGATGTGTGTAGTTGCACCCGCAGGATGTTATTATCGTTACAGAAGACTTATACAGTGCAGAAATAATTGTTCTCATTTTCTTCATTTCTTTGTTCTGCAGGACTCAGATTAATTTCACCGTGGCGATTGATTTCACTGCCTCGAATGGTGAGTGCACCAGTGAGCACTTTTTAAAATGTATGCAAATGAAGCTTGAACCAAACCCATTCATAGTTCTCTGCTATAATAATGGCTGAGGTGTAATGCATTCAAAAGCCTTGATCAACATGATTACAAGGAAGAGCCTGGCCTTTAGATCAATTCATAGGAGCACAGGCTGCAGCAGAAAGGTCAGTGCTTTGCCAGATTAAAGAAGTATTTCCATTGTATCCACTTCAGAAAATTTCTGCTGTGGCGTGTGTGATGGCTTCTATTAAACGCTGAGTGAAATCAGGGGCATTTAATTTTAAAATAAAATATGCGACTAAGATGGTTTTCAGAGCTGTAGCTTGTTACAAAGAAATAAATACATGCTTCATACATTATGGTTTAAAATGGTCTGTTTATAGTTTGCATAGTAATAAGCAGAAAGACCACGTATTTAGACCTTAGAACATCTGCGGATCTTGTCACAACTGTGTAGAAAAAAATTAAATCAATCATACATTCTTATCGTGTAAACGGAATTACACAGACTTTATCTTTAATTTTTTGTCCTCTTTGAATCGTAGGTAACCCCGCTCAACCCACGTCTCTACACTACATGAGTCCATATCAGCTAAACACTTACGGCATGGCACTTAAAGCTGTAGGAGAGATTATTCAGGACTATGACAGTGATAAGATGTTTCCTGCATTGGGCTTTGGTGCCAAGCTTCCCCCTGATGGCCGCGTCTCCCATGAGTTTGCCTTGGTGAGTGCATCGCTTATTAGACCAAATATTTATAAACTTAATTACTGATTTGAAACATTCACAAATGCAACGATTGTTAGCAATATTTTTGCACAGGTGATGGCGCTCTGACTTGGGCTCTGATTTTTGTGGATTGCTATTTAAACTTTGCAGGTGGAAGGTGTGAAAATAGACAATTGGCAGGGTGTAAGATAGCGATGAACATCATAACGCTTCTTGTGCAGGTTGTAGGTTAAAACCCCTATGTCCTTTAGAACAGTTAATAACACTTATTGTGCAATGAGGGTCTGATATCATTCCTCAGAATTTCTCCATGGATAAATTCTGACTTTGCAAACCTGACATATTCTAAATCACAACTGTTTTTTCTTTATTTCATGTCATTAAACCAGAGCCACACCCTTCTGTTTACTGCTAGCCAAACTCAGCAAGGTTCACATTTGCTTTGCAACCAGTTTATTTTTAAAACAAATCACTCAAGCCTGCCACGCGGTCAGGTCTAACCCACGGATCTGTGTGCCATGCGATTACATGTTTGTTGAAAATGCTGCAGAAGCTACAATATGGTTGATGTGGAGCATGCTGTGTCCTCAATAACACACAGATGCTGCACCATCTGGGCTGTGGACTTCCTTCAGAACAAATTAAACGCAGGAAACGTTCCTCCATGCTGTCCTTTGTACACGTTGAGCAAGAGAAATCTAAAATTAGATGGCAAATGGAAAAGAATGAAACAGAGACATACTGTGATAAACATACAACTTTATAACATATCATGCAGCGATGTATCACACACAGTCATACAGAAAAAACTAACTGTTTACTGAGCAGAAAGAAATACACTGTCAAACAATACAGCAGAATGCTATTTAGTTTTAGTTGTAGTTCCTATTATCATTATAGATTTACTTCATTGACTTTATACAGTATCAGTCCAAAATTTGGATACACCCCCTTCTTGCTCAGTTGTCCATTTTGTAAAGGTTTTTCTAAACTGTAGATAATAATGTACAGTATTAATAATATTATTTTGGTTTGTGTCTGGGCAGAATGGGAACCCTCAAAACCCATATTGTAATGGGATCGATGGTGTAATGGAGGCATATTATCAGAGCCTGAAGTCTGTGCAGCTCTATGGCCCGACCAACTTCTCCCCTGTCATCAACCACGTAGCCAGGTACATCAACCAGAAAAGCTTCCTTTAAAAAAGATTTTGTGATAATTTAACAAATACGTTTGATTTAATTGTTGTTTACCTTGAAATTATATTTTAATGGGTTTTATAAATCTGATCATGCCAGGACAACAAGAACAAACAGTCAGCTGATAGACATCATTCTGAATTAGTAAAGGTTTGAACTGATTTTTAATAATATTTTTCCAATAAACCCTGTACATTTTCAATATTTATAAAATTTAAGCTTCAGTGGCAGGTTCTTTAATAAAGTTTTATGATCTTTTGCATTCTATCATTAGATATTAGCAGAAAAATGATGCCATTACACCTCCAGCCTGAATAATTAAAACACAGCAGGTCATGTTCATGGATCCTTGTTATTGCTAAATTCTGACCCAAAGCCCTAAATTTCAAATCATCTGGAATGGTTTAAAGTAACAAAACATAATGATGATATAACTCTTATAAAGTCCGCAATATTGTATTATACTGCAATTCCATCCTTAAAGATGAAGACATCCTGGTAAAACGCAGGTAGTTGTGTAATATAAGATTTACACGTTCTGATCCAGAGGCGATAATTAGGCTTTAAAAAAGGAAAAGTGCTATAGGCTTTACTCTGCACCTTCCCTATATGTGTTAATATCAGAATGCCTCCAGGGACCTTAACATGAAGGACCGACCGAGGGCTGCGCTCGTCCGTGTGCATGTCATAATTTACACTTTGCTTGTCCTGTTTCGTCGTCTCTTGAACAAAGTGATGGTGCAGCTTCTGAGATAATGATGTATGTTAATGATGTATGTAGAAGTGAAACTTAAGGTGATTTATGAAGTAAAAACTAAATCAGCTCTTATTTACACTTTTTCATATATTATAATTGTGCGAACCTATCACCAGTATCTTGGGGAGGTTTTTTATGTATTGTTTATGCTGTGTATAATAAGTAGCTGCTCATAAAGACAGAGGCCATCAGTGCTGAAGGCAGAGTCATCTTTGCAAGCAGCTGTCATCTCTCTGTACATTTCATGTTACCTCTCTGGTGCAGCTTACACCCACACAGCTTAACATTCAGTATACTGTTGCAGTATCACTAGACGCTGTGCAATGTGCACTCTACTTATAGCTTCCTTCTTGAAAGGTCTTCATATGTACAGGAAAGTATGGATGAAGAGAAAGAGAGAGAGAGAAAGAGAGAGAGATGAAGCATCACGTCTTCAAAATCTCTCCAAGTTGGCTTTTAATAGATCGTGACTCTGAGGCAGAACTGTTCTAAAGGTTACACAGATATCAAACTGAGCTACAATGAAATCCATATACATTATTCAGATACAGAGTCTGACATACTAAGTACCAGATCTTTATTAACCTGTAGACAGTTATCTTTATTATTTTAACAGAAGTGTTAAAAGTAGATGTGTATATAATATTTCTGATCTGGTTCTTAAAGGAGCAGCTGAAGAGGAATATTGAAGGAATAAAAAATATGCAATTTTTTCTTTAAGTTTCAGTCTGGAATTTCTTTCAAATTAATTCCTCATCATCGCTTCTTTCTTGAACTTGCTAATAAATCGATGGAAATGTGAGAACCAGTTTAAAAATGAGATAATAAGATTAGATGAGCTCTCTAGAGCCTGACTGTGTTACTGTAGCCCAAAATGTCCAAAATAATAGTGCGCAGAGACTGTAGTCGTATTTACAGTTGATTTTTAACTTTGTGGTTCTTTGTGGGCCACATACAGACAGAGAGTAAATGTGGTCTCAGAGCTGTAAAAAAGTCAGGTCTGTACTAAAGACATTTATGTCATTTTCTTGTAGGTATGCTGCCTCTGTAAAGGACGGCTCGCAGTACTTTGTCCTCCTTATTATCACAGATGGAGTGATCTCCGACATGGCCCAGACCAAAGAGTCCATCGTTAATGTGAGTATTCTGTCTTAAACGATGAATAACGTCAGGTCGCTTCTGGATCTTTCGTTTGGGGCATAACGTGAATTTAAACAACAGTTTATTTTATTGCATCATGTGTTTTTTTAATACATGGTTTTATTCATTCCAGAAATTCATGTTCAATTTAACGTGAGGTGACTGGTTAGTTTTGGTCCTGTCTGAAAGTTCCATCTTTTGTCTTTTCTGAACTCTTAAGAAGCTTGATGTTGAAGTTGGATTTAATAATGAATCTATTTCAGTTAAACAGATGTAGTAAACAGTGCTGTGCTTGTTTTTTTCTTTTGAAACACATATACACCTTGAATCTTGAAGAAATATTTTTCCAATTACCATTTTAACTACAAATCAGTGTACTGTTACAGCTGACAAGGTGTTTTTGAGGAAAAAACTCATTATTGAGATTTTAACTGCATGTGGCTCTTCAGCTGCATTGAACTTGCTTATCTTTTCCTTCATCCAATTACTGCTAATCATCCTCTAAAGCTCGATGCCACCTTCTGACCGCAGGTTGCTAAAATTGAGATTCTGAGTAATAATAGCTATGCAACATGTAGTACAGTTTACCAAGAATATTTATATATGCACACTTTCAGAGTGCGGTAATAAGCTGTCTGTGTGATGCTATAGCTGTATTTATATATGTGTGTGTGTGTGTGTGTGTGTGGTGTATGTATATATATATATATATATATATATATATATATATATATATATCTCATTCATTCATTATCTCCCGCTTATCCTTTATTAGGGTCGCGGTGGGGTTCCCCATGCCCATCCAGGGGAGAACGTCTCGGGCGCTGGGCAGATAGACCCAGGACAGGGCGCCAATCCATCGCTGGGCACACACTCACTCACACAGACACACTCTATATGGGGCAATTTTGAGAATTCAATTAACTTGATCCATGTTTTTGTACTGTGGGAGGGAACCAGAGAACCCGGAGGAAACCCACGCGGACACGGGGAGAACATGTAAACTCCACCCAGATGGGCATTCGAACCGGGAATCCCTAGCGCTGACAGGCGAACGTGCTAAACCACTAAACCTATATATATATATATATATATAGATATATATATATATAGATATATATATATAGATATATATATAGATATATATATATATATCTATATATATAGATGGACTTATGTGATGTGTCATGACCATCACAGAACAGGTATCATTTGGGTGGTGGATTGTTTATTGTCAGTAGTTCTCAGTGAAAACCCTGTTGTTATGCCGTTGTAAAACCTGTTTAGAACCATTAACATGGTGCCGACTACAAAATGGGCTTTTTACTGCTGAATTATAGTTCAGAAAACCAGCAATAGTGCATTTAATAGTCAGGTCATGTCTGCAAACAGGGAATCATCGATCAAGGTTGCACTGTAATATAACTTCATGACTTGGGGAAACTGAGGGTTGAGGTCTGATGTATGAACAGAGACTTAACACAAGGGTGGATTTTTCCTTTGTGTGAGACAATAAGTGAGACTGAAGGAAAGTAAAAAGCTAAACTTCTCTCAGAGCAGCGATTTCCATCTACACCCCCCCCCCCCCACACACACACACACACACATAAATACACTGGTTCCGTGGCTCTCCCTCGATGCTCATCCTTTCCTCCACCAAGACCTGCCAATATAAAAGTACCAGTGGACCTGTTCTTTGAGGATTCTGTTGCGTCTCATGACAGATTCACACAGTGTTCCAGACAATCTTGCTCATACGTGCTCATTCATTTATAAACTGTCATGGCAGCTTAGTTTTTCTTTATTATGGCCAACTGTGCTTAAAGATGCTAAATGACTTCTATTCATGTGTAGTTCATCATGCAAATAAATTCAAATTCTTATTATTTACTTCTGGTTACCATGGAAAAGCATGGTGGAGGATTGGTTAGCAATATTCACTCACAGCTAAAAGTCTACAGTTTAATTGTAAGTTCCTGTTAGTTTTAGCTAGCATGTTCTCCTTATATCTACATATCTTATATCCTTTTTTGCTGCAGTCCAAAAATATTAGTACGAAATGAACTTGATTGCTTCTTAATTAAATATATTTGAGTGTTGGGATAGGCTCCAGCATCCTTTACGACAGTAATTAGGATATGTGACTTTATAAAATATAAAAAAATAAAAATAAAAAAAAACCTATATGATATTAAATGTCTATAAAACAGATAATTTGAAAGTAAAGGACCATTTTATGAACATAATTTTATTCCAGACATTTATATCGTTTCCTTTATGTTGTTTGCTATTGTAATCTTTGGTCTTCTTTGTGTTTACCAAAGGCTTCATGTCTTCCCATGTCCATTATCATCGTTGGCGTTGGACCAGCAGAGTTTGATGGTAGGACTCTTCATCGTGATTTGCTTATGTTTGCTTCCTGTTCGTTTCATTGTTTTGTCTGTTTTTGTCTCTGGCCTTTTCTCTGTCGCGCTTCATTTCGCTTGGTTTGGGGCTCCCGGCTGCACCTCTGTCTCTTCCTCTGTTGTTGTCAGCCGTTCCTTTCACTCTCTCCCTCCATCTCTCTATCTCTCTCTTTCGCTCTGCTGCTCACTCTTGCTTTGGCTTCTCAGTGCGTGACTGAATGCAATTTGCCGGCTGCCTCCTGTGTTATTGTGGCTCTCAGTGTGGAGTCGCTGTGTTATCTCACTATGAAGCCTCAGTACATAGGGACAGAGAAGTCCATGGAATATGACAATTCACACATTGAGAAGCATGACTGCATTGTAAAGACTGCTCACACATCTCTGACATGTGGAGAAAAAGTCACATACTCAATCTCTCGAGGTTGACTTTATTATCACGTATCTGTCACTTGTTTACTTTCTCACATGCTTTCTTTATGATACTTCATCTATGTGTTACTGAGA
The DNA here is from genome assembly GCA_019802435.1 of Corydoras maculifer. Classification (NCBI taxonomy): domain Eukaryota; kingdom Metazoa; phylum Chordata; class Actinopteri; order Siluriformes; family Callichthyidae; genus Corydoras; species Corydoras maculifer. The sequence goes on from JAFMOD010000998.1 coordinate 1,249,334, forward strand.
TTATATATTTTGTCTGCAGCAATGGTGGAGTTGGATGGGGATGAAGTGAGGATCTCGTCCCGAGGTGTATATGCAGAGAGGGACATTGTCCAGGTACAGTGCATCATTGAATACTCAATCTCTAAACTTTAAAACAAAAAAAAGGTTACAACTATGATTGAAACCTCAAACTTAAAAGTATTATTACATTACATCAGGTCACTTCGGAGATGTTTTTATCCAAAGTGACTTGGGTATCCCAAATTGATGGCTTGGATTTTTTTTCTCAGTTTTTTTTACTTATTTTGCCTACAGTGCTTCTAACATGTTACCCAATCCATGCAGTAACATACACACTAAGTAATGTCAGCACACGTACCCAGAGCGGTGGGCTTCAGGGAGCAAATTGGGTTAGTGCCCAAGGACACTTCAGCCATAGTATATGGTGGGACCGGGAATCGAACTGGGACCTTCAGGTTGCAAGGCTGATTTTACAACCAGAAGCCTACAATTACACCTCCTCCCAATGACTCACCCCCATCACTCACCCCCTTGGTTTTACCTGGCTGTGTAAAACTAGGAGCTTCCCTCCCTCTGCCCCATCCCCTCTTGCTTTATTGCAGGCACTCAAACATCATAATAATCATAATAAGCCTAAAAGGCTTGTCTGAGAAAGTGTGTGTGTGTATATATATATATATACACACACACACACACACACACACACACACTGCACTTTTCTTCTGTGTAGCTTATTATTTGTCTTTACATATAAACTGTTGAATTGTAGATCATTTAAAAGGTTTTAGTTGGAGTGTCGTGTTCAGTGCCTCATCGTGTGTTCTGCGCAGCTAAACATAAACTTTATCTTATAAATAGCCATCTGTGCTTTAATTCCTATTTTATTGTTGATGTTCATCTCTCTGTAAATAAAGTGTGACATTCTGCTATCAGTACAGTTGTTTACATTGTGTTCTTCTTTTATTAGTTCTATAATTCTGCTCTTTTCACCAGATGTTCTCTCCACGCAGAGAGTCATTAACAATCATAATGGTCATTTTAATTTCATTTTAAAGAAGCTACGGGTTATGCTTAATTCATTGTAATGTTTTTAATGCGAATATTTGCATAAAGAATCAGTCATCTTATCCCTACATACAGCATAAATACACTACTCTGTCGAACTCCCTGTTTGGATTTAAATGAACAAATATTTACAACCTCAGGGGATTGAGTTTCGAATATCGATTTGGGTGAAGGTTCCAATTTCTCCCCATCTGTTTTTTTTTTTTCAACATATTGCATAAGGTGTCAACCCAATATCATGAATGTACAATAATGGTGCTAATTACATCCATGGCAGTAAAGTCTAAAATCTAAATCTCTTTCTTGTTCTGCATTTCTTTACAGTTTGTTCCATTCCGTGATTACATCGACCGGACGGGGAACCATATCCTCAGCATGGCACGGTTGGCCAAAGATGTGCTGGCTGAGATTCCAGATCAATTCCTGTCCTACATGAGAACCAGAGGAATCAAACCTTTGCCGGCGCCTCCTCCATACACGCCACCAGGACAGCCGCTGCAAACCCAGATCTGATACCTTGGCTTGTATCTCTGTATTGATCTCTCTTTCTCTCTCTCTCAGTCTTATTAGTGATGTGGAGGGGCTGTTTCTCCTCATCTCTCTCTCACATTGCACTATGGGCAATGAAGACACCATGAGCAGCCGGGGGCCGGTGAGGCCTTATCTCCTGATTTACTTATGATCGTATTTTTATCAGGGTCTCTCTCTCTCTCTCTCTCTCTCTCTCTCTCCCTCTCTCTCTTTCAATCTCTCTGCTGTCCCTCTGACTCTCTGCCTCAGAATTGGGCTAGCTTGTGCTGTAGCCTCAGTAAAACAGACAGAGCTTGATCTCTATTCCGGCTCACTGGTGGACCATAGGAGGGAACAGACGACTGACCCTTTGAGCTGCATGCTTTTTAAGAAAAAGGAGCACGTGGGTTCAGCTTCCTCTGGCTGCATAACATTCGACTGTTGTAAATAATTTTGGAAATCATTATTTCCTGTTACTCATATATTCTTCCTCGTTTCTTTGTCTTAAAGCTCTCACTCAGTGTTTACATGTCGAGGATTTTCTTACTGTTGGATACTTTTATAAGAGCAAACTTTCAATACAAACTTTGAAATACAGCTGCGCGTGTTCTCTGTACCGCGCATGTCAGGTCGCCGAAATGTTTTATCACATGTGCATGGTGTTAAGTACCAGCCAGCTCCAACGTGTGATGCATGTTGGCTATGTTCCACCTACTCTACTTTATTTTACTTTCCTTCTTTTCTCCCCAACGTTTGTGAGTGTATTTGCGTGGGTGGGTCTGTTTGAGTGGGTGCCGTAAAGTTCGTCTTCTGTGTCGAAACTTCAGCAGCAGCTCTCAAACTGGATTTGAGACTATGAGCCCAGTGGTCAAAAACACAAAACCATTATTTTTTCCTTCATCTCTTTTTGTTCAGACTTCATGTGAGTGGTACCGGTTTATAAACTGCAAATGTTAACAACCCACAATATACAGCTGATTATATTAATTCAATATAATGCCAATTCCACACTGAAATCTATCGCACAAAATTCCAGTTACCGCCATGCAATGCTGCAGAAAGCAATGCAAAATAAAGAATGAGGTTTAAGCCAACACTTTTTGAAGAAACTATATATATATATATATATATATATATATATATATATATATATATATATATATATATATATATAAACTGAACCTGTCACCATTCAAAGAAAAGTATTAAAACTGAATAACGTATTGTCTTCCATTTTAAAATGTATTTCTACATTTAAAAACCTGCCACCTACCCAGGAAAATCAGCTGGACCATTTCCCACCTCAGCATGTTTTATAAAAGCTCTCAGTGTGCACCTTTTATTTTTGCATTTACTTAACCTTCCCAATCCGTAATGCCTTAGTTTAATTATTATAGTGCTATAATGCACTATAATGTGTTGTATAAATACAGTTTAAAACTGAGAATATCCTTTAGTATTGACTACTAAAGACGTTTTTTTTGTTATCAAAAAAATTAGCCCCAAAATATGAAAAAATAACCACACCTATTAATTATAATTGGTGTAAATTTAAAATATTTTTTTTGCTTTAACATAAAATTTTGGGCTGCAAATTTCTAACATTTACAAACTCATAACCCCAAAATATTTATGTGTACACAGCATGATTTTACTCTTTTTTTTTTTTTTTTTTTGCTTATTGTCTGTTGTGTCATTGATAAAGCAACTGAGAAGTCGCTGATTGTGACATTACAACTAAAGCACCTCGTCATGTCAGCCCTTGTCTTCCCAAAAATTATACCAGCAATGACCTAAAATATTTCGTGTTCATTTAAATAGTGACAAAAATTATTTGTGTTCTATGATTAGTCTGTAAAAAATGTCAACAAAACTTGATTTATAAATTGTTTCAGCCTGTAGCCCATAAAGTATTTTATAATTAAAGCCCACTGGGAAAAGTATGAAACATGTACAATGATGCTGCACAGTGTACAGATGTACACAAACTATTACACAGTTTTGTATGTTTCCTTTATGCCTTCATCCCCATCAATAACAGTATGTTGATCTAAAAAATTTGTATTACAAATTGATCATAATCATTACACTCCCAACTTGCTGATTCAACAATTGTAAACTGTACAATGTCAGTGACCTTAGAACTAATTTAGTTTTTAAATGTTTTAAGGTAGCACTGGTGAGGTTTATTATGGATCACCTTTAAATTCTGAATGACACGCTGGCTTTCATACAGAAAAAAATATGTAAGGTAAATAGATTTAAAAGATGAGGTTTGAAACATCCATTACAGAGTATAAAAAATGTTTTAAAATGTTGTAAAACATTGTACACAAACTGGAAAATGGGTGTGTTCTTCTGTATTAAAGCAACCAATGTGTCTGTAAGCGAACTGCTTAGTGTACAGTTCAGTAGGCTGCACAATTCCTGTTATATTATTAGAATACATGTTAAGATAAGTTTGGCACGGTTGTGTAGTGGTCAGAGCATCTGCCCTTCAGTGCCTCGGTATCCAGGATCAAATTCTGATTTGGGTGGAGTGTCCATGTTATTTTTATCCAATATACCTATTTAAAGCATTCATCAGTTGGCCTCATCTAACTCAACTAATATTAAACAATTCAAGCGATCTAAGGTCCTTACTTTGTTTTGACTGTCAGTGTAATTTATGCTCAATTTTCTTAAGTTGTGCCAAAGAATTAGTTCTGTAAGCATAGTTGAAGCCCAGAACTGATAGCAGGCCCTTAGTTGAGACCAACATAAAGCACTTGTTACCCAAGATTCAGACATTTGACCAGAAATATAGTACAAAATAATTATAATTTAATATTCATAGTGCATCTTAAAATCTAAACTGCATTATTATTACGGTAACAAGTATAATTAGTATTTGAAAATTGAAGCCAGTGCTGAGATTAAGATGAAATGGCCTCAGTTCTGACTCTTATGTAAGAGGCAAAATATGTAGCAGATTAAACCAGTTAGGAACGAAATCATGACCTCGAGGTTTAACTGGATAGTTTTCCTTTTTGTGGTTTAGTCACAGACTTTAATGTAGTAAAGTGTAGCAAGTGAGATTATTTGGTGTCCAGGTTCCCTGTTCTTTCATGTTGCTTGCTGCTGCTATGTGTGCAGATATCGTCTCATTTTCTCACTCGCAGTAGTAAAACAAATTTAAGTTGTTGATCTGCCTTTTACTAAAATCAGGAATTTGTACAGTGAAAACAAATTACAAAAAAAAGGACAGTTCACAAAAAGACAAAAACAACAAGAACAAAAGTTCATTATTTATAAGGGAAACACTGAGAGTTTGGATTAATACTGTGTGTTCCTTGTAATTGAGTGTTGGTGTGTGGGTAGGGGTGTGTGAGTTGGGGTGGTGGGGTGTGAATGCAAACATCACGTGTACTTGGCAGCTCTCCGTGCTCATCAACTTTGTTTTTGCAACACCACAGCTTTGCCAAGACTGAACATAAAAGCATGCACATCAGTGTGGGGTGTATGTGTTTGGACAGGGGGGGTTTTGGGGTGGGTGGGGTACTGATGGTCCATTGCCAGGTATCATCAGAGGAATACATGTGATTGCGTTCACATGAACTCTTGTTTACTGAAGAAAGATATCCAAATATTATATTGTATGCTCGTTAAATCTAATTATAAGGTGCACTATGTTTGCATGTACAGTTTTACAGGGGATGCACTACTTTTCTTTTTTGTTATTGATATGTTTGTGTTTTTAGGGGGAAAAAATATTGAAAATATCTGTGCAAGACTGCCTTAATCTCTCACTGAATTCTTGGATTCGTGCAATGCCTTCAAATATGAATTGTTCTATATTTTGTGTTTGGTGTACAATTGCTTTCTAGTGTATATTCTATTTGCACAACTTCATGTACGGAAACAATTGTCATAATGTACTTTTTTGAAAAATCAGTATTTAATAAGAGAAAGCATGATTGCTGTACTGATTGTCTAGTAAATCTGTATGACTAAATGATTATTTCTGTATGAAAATAAAATTATTGCTTTTTAAATAAAAATTCTTATTAAAGACATCAAACCACAATGTTTTTAAGTTACCTGTTTCTTAGGAAAACATAACTATATGCCCTCATAAAAACGGTTGCCATAACTGCTATAATCCCTCAAAAACAGTAACAAGTTTTTATTTTAGGCATTTAATTAACGCTTTTATTGTTAAAATATGTTCTTATCACCGAATATTTTCCCCTGCGCAAACACGCTCTTCGTCAATCACCGTCAACTAAATATATTATTATAAACCGCTGCCAACAAGTTGTGTAACCGTTTTGGTTTTTTTTGTTCCGTTATAACAACTTTAATCTCATAAACCGCATGAGTTTAATCTCAAATGCACTACTTGCATTTACTTTAGTGCACTACATAGTGAAGATGGGGCGTTGGTTTATTACACTTCATTTAGTACACTATGTAGTTTGGTAAAGTTATTGAACTGCGTCCTGGCAGCAGAAGTAAACACTGACGCCGCGTGTTGGGTTCCTTTCGACATAAAGGACTTATTTAAAAGACTGAGAAATGTACACACTGCCTGAAAAGAAGCCAAACTGGACAAAGAAACCAAGAAGTAGTGTAAGTTTTAAATACAGAATATAAAATAAAAAATAAAGCAGATATTTTAGAGAGACTGTTTTATTACGTAATTCATGGTGTCAATAATTATGACGTAATTCATTCATTATTATGACGAATAACTTCTGAATTAGTGAACAGCATTAGTGGACAGTGGATGTCTGTTGGTTTGTTATATTGTTGTTGTGCAGATTTACCTTTCAGGTGTGTGATCTACTTCCTCTCGCCTTTTCTACCTGCATTTCATTTGCTGATGATGTTTTATATCTGAGATTCTGCAATATATATTTAATACATACGATGAAGTATTAAGTAAAAATTAAATAGGTAGCAGGCTACTAATAGGGCAGTAATAGACTAATTGTTAATTTACCGTGGAAACTAGTATGGATGCTTCTTTATTTGAACTATACAATAGGTATAAGCAGCTTCTGCTAATCTGTAATATAGGTTTTATATTTGGTTTTAGAATACCATTACATTTGCAATTCCAGACCGTAGTCCGTCTCTTTGTGTTCTACAATACATTCTGTGTACGTCCCCTTAACTTGGATCTCTAATGGTCAGGACCACATTACCACCACAGAGCAGGGATTATTTGGTTGCTGCCTTATGTAGCTGCAAGTGTTTGTTGTAATTCTTCTTTCTGTCTCATGATTTTGAAGTCAACTTTTACCAAGTACAGTCCCCTAATCTCACTGTTCTCCAGTGTTTAATTACAAAACTGTAAAGCAACATGTTTATCACACTTATAGCTGCTCTTTTTTTACACGTGGGCTCAACTGGAATAGCACTTGCACCTGTCAAAATCCTGCTATGGTACCGTGTTTTTATCTACACATACACATCCTTAACATAATGACCAGAAAGATTCTGGTTTACAGGACCTGTGAAAGATCATTGTATGTTGTTTATTGTTCAAAAGAATAGCACCAAGTTCAGTTAAGAACTTCACAAGACTATATACACTAACCTCACTGACTCCTGTTTCCCTTTTGTGTATGTATTGATCCTGTTTTAGATATTTAAAGAACGTATGGTTTATTATTTTCTCTTCCCTTCTCCTCCTCTCCCCTCAACACTAGATTGAATGCCCACGATAAGTAATTACTGTTTTCTGTACTACTGTGACACTCTAATTGCAGAAAAACATTGACTCGCTGGCTCCAATTACATGTGCTGAGAGTGACCTGTCAGTTGGGAAACGGAGGGTCACTGGTACCCTTCCTTCCTCCCTCGCATCCTTTATGGGTTTTTAGGAAAAGTTTTGATTTAATTAATAGTTTCCTGTTATGCTATATATAACACCCTTTCGTTTCACGCTGTCTCACATACTTATTAAATTTCTATATGGTGCTTAACATTAAACATCCAACATGTGAGTTGTCCATCTAAATGATTCTGGCGTGAGCTGATGACCTCTTACTCTGATTCTGCAATTGATTTGATTCACAGCCAGTAAATTAGTTTCACCTTAAAGTGTGATTGACCCTTGCGTTTAGTGGCCCACAGATACTTCAGATACTTTAATTAGACAAACTGTCAACCGAGATTGATGTCTCCAGGTCGGGAACCCCAGTATTTAACTTTGTACCTCAGTTATATAAGTTTACTTTTATTTATATATAAATATCAGTCGAAAGTTTGGACATGCCACCTCTTGTGTAATTACTTCTTTCCTCCACTTACCCATATGGATGGACTTTGTAGTTTTACAATTACAAAGGTCAGGACCATCACAGAAAAAGTATACTTTGGATGGTGGATTGTGTATTGTGTAGTTCTGCGGTGATACTGATAAGGTAAAGAGGATTTAGTGTAGCAGTGCTACTGTAGTTTCATTTAAATCATTTCATTGCGAATACAATTTAAAAAGGACAACTTTAATGAAAAGTTCTACTGCAGAGCTGTATGCCCTTTACTTTGTTCACCACAGGGCAGGGATTATTTGATGCAATCCAGCATTGCAGGAAACTTGCATTATTCCTATCCCAGCGTCACTAAGGTGTTTTAAATATTATTGCACTGGCATTAATAATGTCTTCCAACCTCTTTATATTGCCAGTTTGAGCTTCCTAAATCTATTTGTATCCTTCTCCAGCTTTCCATTGATGTGGTTTTGTAAATACTGTGATGAGATTATATTTATAAAATCAGAAAAATTCTTTCACAAAAATATGAACATGCACAGCTCATCTGTAAAAAGATAGAAGTACAGCTGATCTGAGCATCTGCATCTTAAAATACAGATGGGTTCCTTATCCACAAGGATCGGTGCTTTTATTAAAGCAGAGAGAGGAATAAAAAAAGTATTAGGAAAGAAATGAAAAATTGTAATTTTATGTCCACAGAAAGAAACCACTCCCTAATCTTGTTCTGATTTGTCTGACTAAGCTCTAATACGCCAGGTCGTGAGGAACTGTTATAAAACTATTGTATCCAGTCTCCGTTAGAACATCCTCATACAGATGCATACAGGGTCTAAAAGTTAAAATCCATGAAATATATCTGCTTGTTACTACTACAGTTACAGATAATACGTTAATGTCTGTTTTAGTCTGCTTCAGAGTCAAACAGCCTCCTTTGTGTCTCAGCCTACCTCCAAATGACTACACTAAACAGAAGACAGCTTCTGAGTGGGAGAGGGGACCCAAAACGACTCTCAAGTGCATTTTGTTCATTATACTGACGAGTAAATGATTCATTCTCTGCCCACACAGTTGCTGAAACTTTAATGCATGGCAAAGAAGGTCAACCTGCACTGACTGTGTCTGGGAAACTGAAGGCTTCTTTAAATCCAGATTTATGTATATGAATGCACAATGCTATTAAACATTGTGTACAAACGACAGTGTATTTTAGGAAACTGAAGTTTTACTGGTGGATCTTATGTAATGGATGTTAATTAGTTTATAATCTGAAACTAACTAAAGTAGTTAATTTTTTATAACTTGCTGTGATGCTGATTATTTAATGTGTATGATGTGGAATACTGAGTTCTAAAATATTCACATTTGCACTTTAAGATCTTTAAGGTGTGTGGAGTTTCCATGTTCTCCCCATATCTGTGTAGGATTTATCAGAATTTTCCGGTTTCCTCCCACTAAATTGTCCCCATCTGAAGTGGCACTATATATGGTGTTTGTGTGTGTGTATGTGTGTGTGTGTTTATGTCTGTGTAGGGTTCTATAGTTCAGTATTACAGAGTTCCAGCAGTTACGAATCTCCCAGAAGCTGATTGGCACATCATGAGACAACATTCAAAAGCTGGACGGTCAGGTCATTTCCTCACCAGGGTGCTGGCCCTGACTGAAAGTGTCAGATCGAGAGACCCTTTCCAAATCCTGGCCCAATGTCTGATTTGTAAAAGTGTGGCAGCCAGAGAAAAGAAGTGAGGCAGAATGATAAAGACAGTGGCATGTGCTCATGATAGCTAGTTTTCAAACCCATTAGTTTTGTGGAAATGCCAGATGCTGCCAGTTTGAGGTCTCAGTTGGGACTTCTCGTAGGACACAAGCCATTTAATTGAAATCTCTTACTAGAAATGTGACATCCTACTAATGAACCTGAATCTGTATCTGTGTAAGCAGCAGTACTTACTTAATTTTCTATTTGGTCTCAGGATTAATTAGCTTAGATCTGTCTGATAAAATAGCTTTTATTTTTAATATAGCTCTGTCCTGCTTTATAAAACATGCACTCTGTGGACACTGTGAGGAATGACACACCTACGTTCAGACTTCTTAAAATCTTATCTCATCTCATTATCTTCTGCTTAACTCTCTACTAAGGGCCAGGGTCACAAGGGGTTCCCCATGTTCTCAGCTCCAGCTAAAATGAATTATTTCCTTAAAAAAATCATTACGACTTGCTCTAAACATAGAGCTGGGGATTTTAAATATTCATCCAGAAGGTGACCTCTAAAACGTCACATGCTGCTGACATAAAGAAAACCATACACCAAGCAGCGCCAATGTAATTATGAAGAATATTAATAAAATGCTGCACAACTTCTACTTCCAAGTCAATTTGTGTCCCGTCCACCACCCCCTCCCCAACACACAACACAAAGAGCCACATCGGGGATTCTTTGCCCTTGTGAGAGAGAGAAAAAAACTGATGTAATGTCCTCGTGTCCTTGGTTTGGAAGATGTTTTAAAGGTAGAACATCAGAGCTTATGTTTCTGCCAGGACTCATTTCCTAATTAGACACTTTAATTTAAAGACCTATTTCCTGCTGAGACGACAACCATTATCTATAATGGGTTGACACAAAAACACAGCATTTTCATTCCCGTGTAAGAAATGACAGACAGCGAAGTTTTTTATTAGAATTTCTTTTGTTCATACTCACTAAAGTCCAAATTATTTCAAGAATACAGTTACTTGGTGATTAGCACTTAGTGGTGAGCATCCAATATGAAGTTCTATGCACTGTGATTCACATATTAACATCAAGACATCAGAATTTTATCAGAGTAATTTCAGGTTGTCAGTTGCTTTATGTTTATCTTGATTAAGCTGTAACTCTGTACAGAAGATGTAAGGATTGTATTTAATTCCTGTTTAATGATATTCTGTTCGCTCAGCTATAGCAACTTGATTTATGATAAATGGCTAATAAGTTCTCTGTGGAAGACTGAAGACTGTATCTCACTGATTGGGGTTTATATTGATTTGTTTAAAACAGAGTGTGTGTGCTAAGGCTTTAACAAGAGTCCTCTTACTTCGGAAATGCAGCTGAGACGAGATAGAGAGTCACATTCTGGCCCCAGGCCTTGTGTGAAATGTGTTTACCTGAGTGCCGGTGTAGATGTCTTCTTGGTGAAGAGCCAAGTGTGTGACTCAAGTACTGTGTTTGGGAAACCAGTGAGGAACAGTCATCATCAGTTTTTTATGCATGTGTAAATCATTATTCAAACAGGTTGCTGCTGATGTTGAAATAGAATAAATATTTTATTTATTTTAAAGAAATTTACCAAATGTTTTTGGACTTAAGGAAAGCCAGTCAGCTGTTTTGGCAAGCTGAGTTCTGTCTGTTCTTTCACGATAAAAGGCATTGACTTATTGGTGGTGATTTTATATCAGCAGTTTTACAGGTGAGAAATGTATTATTAAAGCAGCAGTTTTGACTTGATTTTACTTAGACTGAATGTCAGCTGCAAGTTAGATAGATACCTAATTTATCCCAAGGGAAATTCTTGACCTCCAGTAGCTTATAATGTATATATACACTGTATATATATATATATATATATATATATATATATATATATATATATATATATATATATATACACTTTTGCTTGTAAATATATATATATTTTATGTATGTATGTAATATATATAAGAGTAAATGATATATATATATATATATATATATATATATAACATATATATATATATATGTTTTTGTTATTAAATCATATCCTGTGTTTGAATAAGAAGAAAATGCTAGAAGCTTTAACTAGGGCGTAGGGAAGCACCAGAGCCCTGGGATTCATCCATGTGGTTTTAAATCAGAAAGGGCCTGTAGGTCTGGGTCAAACAGGCGTTCACAAAGTCATTTTTCATCTGCCACAGTGAATTATAGCAGTACGTCAAACCGTAAGTGCTAATTTCCTAGTAAAAAAAAAAAAAAAAACACGCCTGATGCTAATTTTAGTGCAGAGATTTTTGTGCCAGGTTTAATACAGAATCATGAATAATAATAAAAAAAGCCAAATACAGTCAAATTTAAAGCCTGAAATGTTTTGCAGATGAAACCCAGAGAAGTAGGTTTCTGTGGAGAACAGCAGCTCATGTTTCAGGCTGTAAAGTAATTGGTCTGGGATTTCTAACAGGCTGCAATTATATGGTAACTGCGTGAAATCTCCGCACGCCTGATTAAAACTGTCAGGCAGAATCAGAAATTATAGCAGGATGTTACTGATTTCCTTTTCAATCCCTCCAGTGCTGCGTTGCACGTGGAAAACATGGAGAGTGTCAACCAACTGTACATCGCCACCTAGTGGAAGATGTGAGATTCAATTTACATTGAAGAGAAACATTTTAATTTGTCAGTTATAACATTCTCTTATAAGAAATCTCCTTATTCTCCACTTAACCCTATATTAGGGTCAAGAGTTGCGGGCAGGAAATGGGTTCCCCATGCCTATACAGGGGAGAAACTTTTCTTTGGGCTCTGGGCAGATACACCCAGGATGAGGCAAAAATACATCACTGTGTGTGTGTGTGTGTGTGTGTGTGTGTGTGTGAGAACTGTGCAAGAACACTACCTGCACAGCAGCTATCAACACTTAATACAATAATGAGAAATATTATGTTTATTTTATTGCATCAGAACAGCAGATGTGCGTACTGATGAAGAAACACACACATAAATAAAACAGGAAGGGAAAGGAAAGATCTAGAGAAAAACACACTGATCCAACATTTAATTAAATCCAGCTTTAAAAACAAACACTGGGGAAATGTTGATGCATATTTTACATGTTTTTGTGAGAGAAACTTACAGAAATTCACATTACAGAAGAGTAAACAAGACTTTCACCCAAGCTTATTCTTGCCGAGCTTATTCTCACACTCTGTACATCATACCCCATACATCACACCCCTGAGGCACCAGCATACAGTGTAGAGTTCATATGTTCCTTAAATAAATTTATTACAAAACATTATGCGGCATAAACATTATATGATAAAACAATTCAAATAGATTAAAACCGTTTTTAACTACAGCTCACCTCAGTGCTCATAGGGTAAAAGATGGGGTGGGGTAGGGGTAAGGGTAACCCCCCCCCCACCCTGAGTAAAACTCCATATTAAAGTTTCTGTAATGATTGTTTTAATTTTCCCCTTAAACAAAATGAGAACCTGATTGTCAAAACTAGTATTTTCAAAAGGTATCCTTTTTCTACTTGAATTATGGGATGTAGGATATGTTGAGGGTGGTGTTGTCCTCTGCATATGCAAATTCCACAGGCTTGTAAAAAACTGTGCATAGTGTCAGAGGCATGTTTAAGTTCAGATGTTAATGATGGACAAGATGATTAACGTTCCTCTTTGGCTAAACAAGTGATCAGGATTCTAGATTCTAGACCGTTGGGGGTCGAGGGGAAATACACTATTTGGACAAAAGTACAACCGCTACCCATGACATTTGTTTGTAGCAGATGTAACAGTTTCCACTCATCTTTGTAAAAGACGTTGAAGTGTGTCTGTGGCACTTTATGCTCGTTCTACCAGAGGAACATTTGTGAGGTCAGACTCTGGCTTCTCAATCAACACATTTTTTAAAAAGCATTTTATTAATGGAATGATTGTTCATTAGATGCAAAACAGCGTATTAGGAATTGCATTGTGCTTTAAAACCAGGTGTAACTATACTACAATGTATGTGTAAATATCACGTATAATGAACAGACAGTTGATGATTTAAACACTAATGAATGTTGTGCTTTTTAACGCAGCTGTTTCACTGACTTGTATTTACAGCAGGAAGAAGAAACAGGACATAAGGAGTCAGTCATTATCTTCCTGTCACCACATAAATCTCTGCACTGCAGGGTCGTCAGGCCACTGAAAGGTCCTCTGGATGAAAAGATAGATTGTGGCTATATGGACCACAGTGTAGAAAGTGAGTTCGACCAGCAGTCTGGGAAGAGATGGCAGAGGTATGTGAACGCGGTACATCAGATACGGCAGAATGAAATACCGGAACTCCAGAAGTTTCTGAGGAACTGTTGCAGCAAGCAGACAGACAAAAAAGGCCAAAATCCAAAACAAGGACTTGAACTTTAAAGAGTCCAGAAAGTTCCATGCTGCAAACAGGTACGCAGGGACGAGCAGGAAGCGGACCAGATGATGTCTCTGGAAGATCCGCTTCCAGATGTAAAAGGTGAAATGCCTGTTATCTGCGAGCAGGTACTTGTGAACAAAAGTGAACTTCCAGACCAGAAGCAGAGACAGAAGGCTGAGCAGCAGAAAGATCAGAGGCTGTCTTCGGAGGGACTGCAGAAAGCGGGCGAGTCTGTGGTAGCACAGAGTCGTAGGTAACGAGAAGATCAGCGTGAAGGAGAAGAAATAAAACAGCTGGGGGAAGTTCAGACAGGCTTCATGACTGCTCCGGTCCCCAACCACGATCCCGTTATTTAACACTACGAACGCAGCAAAGCCCAAACCGACCATGATATACGGCCAGGTCGATACCAACACGGTCCGTACGTTTCCCAGAGCCGTGAGGTATTTCACCAAAAACTGTGCCAGTCTTCTCACTGAGATCTGAGAGCCAGATTTCTCGTCCTTCTTTTTTGACAGTTCCAACCTCCAGGCCTCGTCCATTTTCTGAGCGACGACTGTGCTGGCGCAGAAAGCCACCCATATGATGTTGGTCTGACGGAAGAGGATGGAGCAGACCCCCAGCAAGGCTGCGGCTTTGTGGCATCTGTACAGGCACATGAGGTACGTAAAGAGAGTGAAGAAGGTGGAGCCGGCATCTGTGTAGTAGAGGAATGTGAAAAAGTAGAGCACCGGGAAGGAGGACAGAGTTAGGGCAGAGAGCACACGACGTCCAGTCGCATGGGACTAAAGGAGAGAGAGAGACAATCAGGTGAAAATTAGAACACCGTGTTTCGAAATGTCACGTTCCAGTTACAGCATCTCTGTATGATCTGTACAACATCAGAAACAAACAGCCTGATGTTTAAAGTGGTATGCAGTGAGCACCTTCTCTTTAGGGTGGAGTTTGCAGATGATCAGATAGAGGATGTAGAAGTTGCCACAGTTGAAAAGCACATTAATGAAGCGTAGCATGGCAGTGGAGCACACGGCTTTCCCCGTCAGACCCAGCAACCAGATGACCGGTTTGATTACCCCCACAGACAGCAGGTACAGACCAGGTAGAGTCGTGATCATGGGGTCCCACTGAAAGAACCAGCAGAATGCATAATAATAATAATAATTCATTCATTTATTCATTATCTTCCGCTTTATCCTGTATTAGGGTCGCGGGGGGGTTCCCCATGCCCATCCAGGGGAGAACGTCTCGGGCGCCGGGCAGACACACCCAGGACAGGGCGCCAACCTATCGCTGGGCACACACTCACTCACACAGACACACTCTATATGGGGCAATTTGGAGAACTCAATTGACTTGATCTATGTTTTTGGACTGTGGGAGGAAACCGGAGAACCCGGAGGAAACCCACGCGGACACAGGGAGAACATGGAAACTCCACCCAGATGGGGATTCGAACCGGGAATCCCTAGTGCTGAGAGGCGAACGTGCTAACCACTAAGCCACCGTGCCGCCACAATAATAATAATGTTTATTTATTTATGATGTTTTTACAATAGTACATTATTAAAGCACCTTTACAGAATTCTAAGCCTGAACCCCAACAACTCCCTGGTGTTGTTGATTTTTAAGGAGAAAACCTTGTGAGGGGGTGGCATGGTGGCTTAGTGATTAGCACGTGTCAGTGCTGGGGATCCAGGTTCAAATCCTGATCTGGGTGCAGTCTCCTTGCGTCCACGTGGGTTTTCTTTAAGTTCCCACAGTCCAAAAAACATGGATTCAAGATGAACTGGCTGCTCTTAATTGCCCCTATAGAATGTGCGTGCCCAGTGATGGATTGGAACCCTGTCCTGGGTTTATCTGCCCAAAGCCCGAACCCCCACCCACCCCTGTGATCCAAAATGAATGAATGAATGAATGAATGAATCGGTTCAGTGGAAAAAAACTCTGAATGAACTGAATGGTTGCTGCAGCAACATTCGCGCTACTTTCCCAATGAAAAATAAATGAATGTAATTAAAGATTAAACAGATTCATGCATCTTTACCTCGTTAAATTTACCAGCACAGTATTTCTGAACTTGTGGAACATGGAAGATTTCGTCCATGTAAGGATCCCTTTGCTCCCGGTTCAATTTAGAAAACAAAAGACAGGAGATTAAAAAATAGGTACTACAGACCGCGGGGAAAACATAACCGTCAGCCAGCATGGTTCTACTGATAACCCGCCGCTCCTATTTATAAAGTTATAAGACTGTTTTATAAAATGAAAACCATCGCTGAGCGAACAAAACCTGAACTCGAATATAATTTCTAGCTACGATTGTAGTCAGTGTTGCGCTGGTTGCGTTTCCATAAAGCAGAACCGTGGAATAAAGTGCACTGCGCTGTACGTGTCAAAACACTCATGTGTTCCCTCAATAGGGAACCTTGACCCACAATAAGAAGGTGATTTGGGTTCAGTGCCGGCGCTATTTTTCCGTAGTGAAACCCTGGCATTTTAAAGGCGTTCCGTTTAAAAAGCAGAGCAGCTTTAACGATAATACAGCGATTCAATGCTGATGGATTGTAGTCAGATTATGTTTATTTTTCAAATCGCGTTGTAGTTAAATTAATAGCGTTTTTGTAAAACAAGTAATTTGTATAAACATCTGCGAAGCGTTGATTTTGAATTGTGGTGTAACAATGTTATCGTCCCCGCTCTGTCTGGTGCAGTGAAGACGGGAGGTTTGGAGAGTTTGCAGCGGAGAGGATGGAATTAACTCAGGATTTGGATCTTTATCCAGAATACTCCGTCACACAGCTGCTCTTTAAAGATGTCAGAAACTGTGCCGCTCTCAGGAAGATGGCGGTGGAGGGACAGATAGCAGGAGCATTAATTAATCCGTTCATGGTGAGAACACGTGACCATTATAAATACAGGAATAGTTTCAGAAATAAAGTCTAACAGAACATCCTGCGGTGTTTAATCACAGGTGCAAAAACACCAGGGAAAATAAAAGACTTGAAACGCATGAAATTTGATGTTTAAACGTTTCAAAGAGATGTAAAGTCTTTATTAAAACCAGTTTATGATTTCTAATATTATAACATGGATAAATTTTAGACCTGGTTTTAGTAATAAGGTAGAATTTGGTATTTCCCAAAAGGTCCCCCCGCGACCCTAATAGAGGATAAAACGGAAGATAATGAATGAAAAATGAATGAGTTCGAACACGTTGTGATGCATGATGGTGTTTCTTGGTATCAGGTGGTGGATCCGTTCCAGACTCTGCTGGCAGCTAATAAAGCAGTTCATATGCAGAAGACTGGAAAGATGAAGACAAGGAGCTTGTACTCTGAAATCATCTTTAATCTCTCACCCACTAACAATGTAGGTGCTTTCCATCGTTTCACTAATCAGTGTACAGTCTGAAGTTTCGACT
>JAFMOD010000998.1:1269188-1306164 GCA_019802435.1 Corydoras maculifer
TTCTGGGCAAACTGATTTGCTACTCCTCTGATTTTAAATGAGCCTAATACAAAAAAAAATTCATGTTAAACTAAAAGTCATTGTCAGCGCTGTCTGTGCAAACTCTGAGCACTGAGACTGTATTCTGTTATTTATAACTCTATTTGTTAATTAGTATTTAGAAATTAAAGACACAGACCAGTCCTCTGCATGTTCTCCAGCTTCAGGTGGACGTTGCAGGACACGTGTAGGGACAAGCTGGTTTGATGTAACGGAATCATAGGGGTTTTAATCACATCTAAAGGGCTGCTCATGACTGTGTCCCACGCCTCTTTAAGCATGCCGAGTGTGAGGCTTTCAGCGAACTGGCCGTCCATGTTGCTGTTTGGGGCAAAAGAAAGCTGTTACATTAGATCTCTAGATCTGTCCCTTCTTACCTTCAGTTTAAATTACCAAAGTACACTCTGACTCGTTCACTTCCCTGTAGTGATGAGTGTCGCCTGGTGCTTCAACCTCACCCTGGTGCTAACGCTTACTCAGTGTTCTGCACCACTGATCAAAGGTGGAGCCATCGTCCCAACTCTAACTGGTTGTTCATTAACTATTGATTGTGTTGTTCTCGCATTTCTAAGTTGCTTTGGATGAAAGCATCTAAAGGACTACATGTAAATGTATTTAAAACTGCATTAATGTTCCCTAGAACATAAAACTTTTAACTAATACCGTATAGTAACTTTCAGCTTGTATGTTTAAACTTCGAACTGCATTCATTTTTTTGTAGCATAGAACATAGTATTTAAGGATAATAAAATAAATATAATAATAATAATATCTACTCAAAATGATTTTAATAAATGCAGTATAAATAATTTTATTTGTGTGATAGTATCCTGGGTGTCGTGATATGCTCTTCTATTATAATTCTTACAATCTGTAACGACTTTATTAAAACTTCAGACAGATTTTCTGCCACGACATTAATTCAGTGTTTAATTCTGTTCAAGAGAAAGAGTCGGCTTCTCTTTATTAAAGTTTAAGATTATCTGTAAATATCAAATAATAGTTCATAATAAATGTCGGAAACGTCAGAACTATTTAATGCAGCGGATGCACACGTTTTAAAGTAAATCTGGCTGCTTAGCGCTCCATGAAATTACAGAAGGGCGGTGAGTCATTCACACGAATCGATTCTCCGAACGCAGGCGTTGAATCTCGACTTCGAAAAGAGTCGACTTCAAAGCCGATACCATTTATAGATGTCGAAATCTAAGTTTAATTAATAGTTTAAAAGAGAAAACTTAAATGTAGATCTCATTTTACTACCTAACGAAATTAATGTAACACGTGTTTTTTAAATGAAATTGCGTTTAATGTCTAATTTGTAGAGAGTTCATGTTTTTTTAAATAAAAGTCCGTCCAAATAAGATCAAGGTAAGTTTTACGCTTTTAATTCCCCCCTGAAACGCCAAGTCTTTTTCAAATGTACTCATTAAAAACTTGACGTATATTATTTATGTGAAATTGTGTTATACGGCGACCGGCGTAGGTTGTTTGTGCAGCGGCGCTGTTGCCTATCGGACAGAGACTGGTGTAGGACCGACAGCATGGCGGCGCGCTGTGGAACAACATGATGTCTGAAGGTTCATCTGTCTCCTTAAGCTGAAGTGAGGGCAGAGTGAGGGCAGCCGGACTGAGGGCGATGGCGGCAGTGAGACATGTGGTGTGTGCTCTGTCCGGCGGAGTGGACAGCGCTGTCTCCGCTCTGTTGCTCAAACGCAGAGGTCAGAATCTCCTTCATTAAAGGGTTTGATGCTCTGACACCAAAACATCATCACCACCTCACACAAACATTCAGCTGACACTTTTATCCAAAGCAGCGTTTAAAGTGAGCGCAGGGTCGATCACAGCATCCCCGGAGCAATGAGGGATGAGAGTCTTGCTTAAAGACCCACGTTGACCACCTTCAGGGGACCTGGGATTTGAACCCACAACTTTCAGATTGATAACCCAACACCCTCACCACACAGCTACCACACAGCTACCACACAGCTACCACACTCTTACTTCAGACTTATATGTATGTAAGTGTGATGCTGTGTACTGATGAGGTGTACTCATATGCTTATGTATATAAGTATACATTATACTCATTCTCCCCCTGCCCATTCAGGGGAGAATGTTTTGAGCGCTGGGCAGATCCAGTCAGAACAGGGTGCCAACCTATCACTGAGCACACACACACTATCCATCCATTATCTTCCGCTTTATCCTCTAGTAGGGTCGCAGTGGGGTTCCCCATGCCCATCCAGAGGAAAATGTTTGGGGCGCTGGGCAGATAGACCCAGGACAGGACGCCAAACTATTGCTGGGCACACACTCACTCACACAGACACACTCTATATGGGGCAATTTGGAGAATTAAATAGACTTCATGTTTTTGGACTGTGGGATGAAACCGGAGAACCCGGAGGAAATCCGAGCGGACACGGGGAGAACATGGAAACTCCACCCAGATGGGGATTTGAACTGGGAATCCCTAGCGCTGAGAGGCGAACGTGCTAACCACTAAACCACCATGCTGCCCTACACACACTATAAATGTAAATATTGCATTATGTCAATGTTTAATCAGGTAGTTTTTTTTAGTTTATCAATGTTAGTCTGACCTTTTTGAATTCTGTCCCTCAGGTTATCAGGTAACAGGTGTTTTTATGAAGAACTGGGATGTTCTGGATGAGAGAGGGACCTGCACTTCAGAGAGAGATTGTGAAGATGCATATAAAGTTTGTCGGATGCTCAACATCCCCTTCCATCAGGTTTCTTATGTAAAGGAGTATTGGCATGAAGTGTTTACGTAAGTTTCACTGTCCACTGAATACCGATTCTATGGACAATGAGTGAAGCAGAAAGGAGGCGTGTGCAAACGTTGGTCTGATCCTGGGTGCTCCTCTTTTCTTTTTGTTGCAGTAATCTTCTGGGTGAATACCAAAAAGGCAGGACACCAAACCCTGATATAATCTGCAATAAACATATCAAGTTTAAACACTTCTATCAATATGCAGTGAATATTTTAGGTAAGAATAAAATCTCTGAAGTTTTAAAACAACCCTTAATTCATTAAATCCTATACTGGAGGGGGGGGGGGTTATCAAGGAGATAACGTTTTGGCGCTGGGGAGATAAACCCAGGACAGGGTGCAAATCTCACTATTGTAAAATGGTTTAATGTTACATAATATTTTACATATTCACTCGATACTTGTGTGTGGACCCTGTTTAATTTCTCCTTTTATTTTTAATTGTTTATGTGCCTAATATTTAGGTGCTGGTGCCATAGCAACTGGTCACTATGCACGGACCTCTCAGGAAGATGAGGATGTTTTTCAGCAGAGATACACACAAGCACAGCCTCTCTCCCCAGATCGCTTAGAAATCGGAAGATGTAAGTCGTAATTAAACCAAATGCTTAATAGCATTTTTAAAACTGTACGACCTTCCTGTGCTGCTCAGCAGATGCTTTTGGATGCAGCTTACAGCTTATAATATGTCCTGTTTCTGATCTTTTCTCTTTCAGCTGTGAAGCTGTTCCAATGTGCTGATCGCTTTAAAGACCAGACCTTCTTCCTTAGTCAAATCTCCCAAGATGCTTTGCGACAAACAATTTTCCCACTTGCTGGTCTCACGAAAGATTTTGTAAAAAAGATAGCAGCTGAAGCAGGATTCCAACACGTTCTGAAGAAGAAAGAGGTTATACAGTGTGTGTGTGTGCGTGTGTGCGTGTGTGTGTGTGTGTTTTCATCTGTACTGATGTACGAGAGTACAGAACCATAAAGAACAGACTGTAGATCTGAGACATTCTAATACATTTATTTTTCATGTTTTATATTTAATTTTTTTGTTATTTCTTTTATACTTATATATTATATTCCTTTTCTGCTGTTTTATTTGTAGCATATACAGCATGTAGTCACCATATAGTATTTGGCAAAATAAAGAATTTAAATCTATTCTGTTCGGTTCTTTAGAGTATGGGAATCTGCTTTATTGGAGAACGAAATTTTGAGGAGTTTATCCTTCAGGTATGAAATTGTTGTAGATCTCTGAGTCTTTTATTCATGTTCGAAGCCTTTTTTTCACACACAGCGACAAGTGTGTGATAGTAAAACTACTGTATAACAAAATAATCAGTAATATGTGTAAGTACATCAACAAATATATATATTTAAATATTTCTTACTTCCATTGTCTGTGTGACAGTATTTAGAACCAAAACCTGGACATTTTGTCTCCATTGAGGATGGGAGGATTATGGGAGAACACAAAGGTAATGCTGCAGTTTAAAGGTACGGTTTAGTAGTTTCTTTAATAATATCAGACCTGTCAGTGCCATCACTGTGTTTCTGAACAGGTTGGTTCACGTTCACTTTGGGACAGAGGGCACGTATAGGGGGACTGAAGGATGCTTGGTTTGTTGTGGACAAGGACATCACAACTGGAGAAATATTTATTGTAAGTTTTAATTTAAAGCAGCACAGTTTTAACCAGCAGTACTAAAAACTTGTCAACTGCATATAGACATTATTAAGATGACCTGTCATTGTTCAGAGTGGTTGTGTCTCTCATATAAGCCCATGCTTCCTTTCCAAATTTAGGGTCCCACTACCAACCACCCAGCACTGTTTCGTGATGCGTTACAGACAGAACGCTTCCACTGGATAAGTAAGGAGCCTCCTGATGAACTGCTACGTTCTCAGGTGATAGAATGTCACTTCAGATTTCAGCATCAGATGCCTTTAGGTGAGTCTGAAGTTTTATTCCTCTATGTTTATGAGAGAAGTGAGCCATAAAACTGAGTTACTAAAGTTAAAAATGTAGTTAAATATTAAACACACACTGTATTTACGTGTGTTGTGTTGTGTCGAGTGGCCCTGACTCACACTTCAGAATATTAATTTAAATAAACAAGCAAATCAAATCATTGTAATTTTAAACTTAATTAAAATTAAGTTTAAAATTAAAGAAGTATAAAGAGTTCTTCACATAGTTTAACTGCAGTACCTCCACTGCCCACCAGAGGCCATCGTTCATACTTAGAAAAATGACTGGAATATACAGATGAATTGCTTCACAAACAAAACAATATATTTAAAATATATTTTATTCTATATTTTTATTGCAAACAAATTTTTATGTGTAAATGTTTTTTTTTTTTTTTTCTATACAGTTCCGTGTTCAGTGACGCTAAATCTGGACGGATCTGTGTGGATAATGACTAAGTGGCCCCTGAGGGCACTGACTCCTGGACAGGTAACATAAACATGACAAAAAAGTTTATTAAATGTTTATTATAATGCAAATTTAACATTAATGAAAATTAACCTATAAAACTTTATTAAGGTCAGCAGTGAGAAAGAAAGTGTTTAAACCAAAGATGAATAAATAAATATTAATGTACAGAATAAGAGTGTGATAGTTGTTGATAACATGCACGTATATATGTTCCAGTTTGCTGTACTTTATAAAGGTGAAGAGTGTTTGGGCAGCGGAAAGATTATTAATCTTGGCCCCAGTGAACACACACTGCGCAAACAGCGAACCTTAGAACCAGCCAGCAAAAGTAATCAACATTAAACATCTCTCATGAACCTTAATCCTCAGATGGGAGTTTCTGTTTTTTTCCAGCTGGAGTATGAAAACGTCTTCATATGAAATCGTTCTGGAAATCAATCTGATTGACCGCCTTTTTAATGATGTACAAATTCAGTGTATGCTGTACACAAAGGACATAAGCATAAAATTAATGATGGGATTTAGTAAAAAAAAAAACAGGACTGAGAGCTGAAATTTCACCTCCGTACTCTGTACCAGATGTAGATATATTTTGTGTAAAATAAAGTATTTAAGTTACATCTTCAGTACTCTGTGTTAATGTTTGTGTATGCATTTTTTATGTGCAGCGTTTATTCCATACACTATGAAGCTATTGCGACGGGGTTGTAATTTCTTATTCTGGCCACTAGATGGGGATAACAAACTTTCTTAATAAATAACTAAGGCGCGCTAACACGAATACTTTTTTTTTTTTTACAAAACTTTTTTTTTTGTTTGCTGTTAATTTTGTAAGTGTTTTGTAAAAAAAAATTACATTTTGTTTAAAAAAAGTAAATAGCTAAAAATAAAGTAAAAAAATTCTAACTATATAATATGAAATCCTTTGCCGTGTTGCCTGTTAATAAGTTACAAGTCCTACAGCCACTCGTAGCGAAAGCAAATATCGTTAATAGTTTAAAGCAAGTTATAGGTAGGTAAGTATATATATATATATATATATATATATATATATATATATATATTTATATATATATATATATTAACCTACCTTTAAGGTAAAACATTTTTTAAAACTAAAAGCAAGATTAGTATCCTTTGTTGCCATATAGCTATATAGCTATATATATATATATATATATATATATATATATATATATAGTGTAAGTATAAGGGTAATACACAAGTGTGTGTGTGTATATATATATATATATATATATATATATAGATATAGATATGTGTGTGTCTGTGTGTGTGTGTGTGTGTGTGTTAATAATACTATAAATAATAATTGTAATGTTGTAAATGCAATTAAACGAAATCATTCGTTTCTTAAACCATGCAGTAGAAACACAAAGTCACCATGCAGTTGGTGGAGTTACTCCTTTTACAATGTTAAATACTGTACAGGGTTATTAGTGGAAGTTTTGGTGGTGTTTGGTGCTGGTGCTGGTGTTTGGTGCTGGTGGTGGGCTGTGCGCTCTGGGTTTATGTTAATCCGGCGCTGGAGGAGGGACGCGTTGGCGTCATTGGGACTCTGGAGCGCAACAGGAGCAGTGAGTGTGTGTGTGTGTGTGTGAGAGAGTGTGTGTGTGAGCGGCTGGCTCTGCGCGCATGGATCCACAGAGAGAGCGCAGCGTTCCCGGTGTGTAAAACTCACGCAGGACGATGAAGGATAAAAGAAAGACAAAGTTCCGAGAGAGAGGCAGAGCTGAGGATTAAGTTTCGGGGGGTTAATGCTGAGGGTAAGTGTTTGGAGCTGTATTAGAAGTCATGGAGCTGCCGCCGCTGCTGCCGCTGCTGCTCAGCCTGCTGTCTCTGGCTGGATGTTTGGAGCTGCACCTCACCGGCTCCCTGCGCTCCGGCGCGCTCCTGGCGAACCTGTCCCTCGGCCCGGGCTGGACATATAAACTGGACCCAGCTTCTAAACGAGCTGGACATTTTCTGACGGTGGACCGTTTGGACGGGAGCGTGCGTCTCGTGCAGGATGTGGACTGCAGGCGCGCGTCAGAGAACCCGCTGCGCGCGGCGTTCCGGCTCGAGGCTGCGCGCGCTCGCGGCGTCGTGCTCGCGCGGTTTAAGGCGTTCGTTCACGGACAGAACTGCTTCATTAAATACAGAAGAAAGAGCGCCACCGTCAGTCCGGACCTTCGGCTGGACCTCCACCTGGATCACCTGCACGAATCAGGACCGACTTCCTGCTTCTCTTCAGGTGTTCAACTTCTGCAGCTCCGTGATTATTTACCTGCGTTTGTCCGACGTGACGTCACGGAGCTGTCGCGCGCCTCGTGTACATCATCAGATGTGAACGTGTTTGTACGTCACGGCAGTTTATTCGTTCAGGATCAGCTGTGTTTATTAAAGGGTCAGAGACAGAAGCTAAATGTTCTGTGTGTGTTACCTGAACTCACCATGCGCTTAGATCTCCACCTCACAGCTTCTAACTTCAGACCTTCAGAGTCAGTAGAACCTGAGCAGCCTTCTGCTCCTGCACTGAGGATGAGGTGGAGGAGGAGTGTGAATTCAGCTCCCGTGTTCCAGCTTCCCAGCTACCAAGTGTCCGTTCCTGAGAATGAACCCACTGGAACCATGGTTATATCGATTAAAGCCACGGACGCAGACAGCGGCGAGGCCGGGAGGATCGAGTACCTCATTGAGGCCATTTTCGATAGCAGGTCCAATGACTTCTTCCTCATAGACCCACAAACAGGGAGCATTGAAACCAAGCAGCCTCTGGATAGAGAATTTAAAGATACCCATGTGTTCAAAATTACAGCCACAGACTTTGGAACACCACGGCGTTCTGCAACCTCCTACCTCACCGTCACGGTCAGAGACACAAACGACCACAGTCCTGTTTTTGAGCAGACTGAATACAGATATAGCATTCGGGAGAACCTGGAGGTGGGTTATGAGGTCATGACTGTGCGGGCCACCGATGAGGACGCGCCATCCAACGCTAACATGATCTACAAAATTGTAAACAGCGATGGTGCCAATGACGTCTTTGAAATTGATTCGAGAAACGGACTTGTGAAGGTCAGAGTTCGGCCGGATCGGGAGACGAAGGCTCAGTACATGCTGATAGTTGAGGCAAACGATCAAGGGAAGGACCCCGGGCCCCTGACCGCCACAGCGACGGTGCATATCACAATAGAGGATGAGAATGATAACTATCCTCAGTTCACTAAGAAAAGGTACGTGGTCAAGGTGATGGAGAACGTTACTATTAACACCAGAGTGGCGCAGGTGGAGGCCACAGACAACGACCAGGATAACAACGCCAAAGTGCATTACAGTATAATTAAAGGAAATGTACGGGGGCAGTTTTACATCCACTCTCTCACTGGGGTGATTGATGTTATTAATCCTTTAGATTATGAAACAAACAGGGACTATAATCTCGGCATCAAAGCCCAGGACGGAGGAAGACCCCCTCTCATCAACAGCACCGGAATCGTGATTATCCAGGTCATTGACATCAATGACAACGCCCCTATGTTTGTGAGTACTCCATTTCAGTCTACCGTATTGGAGAACGTACCGATCGGACACTCAGTCATTCACATCCAAGCCATCGATTCGGACTCGGGTGAGAACGCACGCTTGGATTATCGACTTACCGACACCTCACCCGGTTTTCCCTTCACCATCAACAACAGCACCGGCTGGATTACCGCCAGCGCCGCCCTGGACAGAGAAACCACCGAGTTTTACACCTTCGGTGTGGAAGCCCGTGATAACGGCGTCCCTGTCATGTCCTCCTCCGCCAGTGTTAGCATCACAGTGCTAGACGTCAATGACAACGCGCCCATGTTTACTGAGAAGGTCTACGCTCTGAAAATCAACGAAGATGCTTTGGTGGGATCAAGCGTCCTGACTGTGACTGCCGTCGATCGAGACATCAACAGTGTCGTGACCTATCAGATATCAAGCGGCAATACTCGCAACAGGTTCGCCATCACCAGTCAGAGTGGTGGCGGGCTGATCACATTAGCGTTGCCACTGGATTACAAACAGGAACGGCAGTACGTCCTGACAGTCACGGCTTCTGACGGCTTACTTCATGACACCGCGCAGGTCTTCATTAACGTCACCGATGCTAACACACACAGGCCTGTGTTTCAAAATGCCAACTACCATGTTCCGTTCAGTGAGGACAAGCCGATTGGTTCTACCGTGGTGGTGATTAGTGCGACTGATGAGGACACGGGGGAAAACGCACGTATCACTTACATCATGGAGGACAACGTGCCACAGTTTAAGATCGACCCAGACACTGGTGCCATTACCACACAGATGGAGATTGATTATGAAGATCAGGCCTCCTATACCTTGGCTATCATTGCCCATGACAACGGCATCCCCCAAAAATCAGACACCACATATGTCGAGATTATAGTGGAGGACGCCAATGATAACGCCCCTCAGTTTGGACGGGAAAGGTACCAGGGCACGGTATTTGAAGATGCACAGGAGCATACAAGCATTCTCCAGATCTCTGCCTCTGACAAGGATTCTGGATCCAACGGCAGAGTCAGCTACACCTTCCAAGGTGGTGATGATGGAGATGGAGATTTTTATATCGAGCAGTATGCAGGTATCATCAGAAGCAACCGGAAATTGGACAGGGAGAATATTCCCGTCTACAATCTGAAAGCCTACGCCGTAGACCGAGGGGTTCCTCCTCTTTCAGCCGCCGTGGAGATCCAGGTGTCAGTGCTGGACATCAATGACAATGCGCCTGTGTTTGAACAGGATGAGCTTTACATCGACGTCAAAGAAAATAGTCCCATTGATTCGGTGGTCGCCCAAATTTCTGCTAAAGACCCAGATGAAGGAACCAACGCTCAGATCATGTATCAAATCGTGGAAGGAAATTTTCCAGAAGTCTTCGACTTGGATATCTTTACCGGAGACTTGAAGGCCCTCACGGAACTTGACTACGAGAAAAAAAACGAGTACATAATAGTAGTACAGGCCACCTCTGCGCCACTAGTGAGCCGGGCGACTGTCCACATCCGCCTGGTTGATGTTAATGACAACGAGCCTGTGCTGCAGAATTTCGAGATCATATTCAATAACTATGTCACCAACAAATCCAACAGCTTTCCCGCTGGAGTCATAGGAAAGGTACCAGCTCATGACCCGGATGTGTCGGATAAACTCAAGTACAGTTTTGTGAAGGGAAATGAATTGAGTCTGCTGATTCTCAATGCCGATACCGGAGATCTAAAACTCAGCCGGGACCTGGACAACAACCGAGCGCTGGAGGCAGTTATGGAAGTCTCTGTCACAGGTAAGACCTTTCAATCTGTTTACATGAATACTGACAGAAACCGCTGAACAACAGAACTTCTCCAGTCAGTTTAGACGTTGTTGAGTATTTCAGTATTCAAATGAATTTCATTCCACCTGTGGAGCTGACGGATGTCATTCAGCAGTTACTGTGCTTTAGCTTCAGGCTGCAGTCAGATCCTGTTCTCCTGCTTTTGAGCTGCCTGCACTGTTTATTGCACTGCTGTTCTCTTTTTAATGGAACTAGGGTTCTGTTGATAGTCATGGAGTTTTTGTGTTTGTAGAAATACAATATTAACATCTCTGTTTTATTACCACTGCTTCATTACTTTTGTAGTATCTAATACATCATACCTAATAAATATAGTATTAGTATAGTATGGTAGCGGCACGGTGGCTTAGTGGTTAGCACGTTGGCCTCTCAGCACTAGGGATTCCCGGTTCGAATCCCCATCTTGGTGGAGTTTCTATGTTCTCCTCGTGTCTGTGTGGGTTTCCTCCGGGTTCTTCAGTTTCCTCCCACAGTCCAAAAACATGGATCAAGTCAATTGAGTTCTCCAAATTGCCCCATATAGAGTGTGTATGCGTGCATGTCTGTGTGAGTGTGTGTGTGCTCAGTGATAGATTGGCGCCCTGTCCTTGGTGTATCTGCCCAGCGCCCGAAACGTTCTCCCCTGGATGGGCAAGGGGAAATCCCCCTGCGACCCTAATATAGGAAAAGCAGAAGATAATGAATGAATGAATGAGTATAGTATGGTTAACATCAAAACATGAAATTAGTTTTGGCTTTAACCTGGATCCCCAGTTCTGGGAGGTGAAGATATCACCCACTATGACACCATGCCACCCTGAACTAAAACATTAGTATGTTTTAAGCTTTTTAGACAAAGTTTAAATCCTGTTCCTGGTGTTCCCTTGCGTGTGCGTGTAGACCAAACTAAAGATGGCCGTTCACGGTGGTGCAGCAGCACCGCGTTGCTCTTTTTCACTAAACCTTATTCAAATGGCATGAAGATTTCAGATGTTACAATCCTCTTAGTATTTCGTTCTTCTCCACTTTCCCTCCCTTTTGTTTCCGATGCACATTCCTCTTCCTGCTCATTTGCAACCTGCATTTTGCATGGAGTTCATTCAGCCCCCCTCTTTTGGGCTTTTGTGAGTCGTGTATGGCTTTATGGCCGACTCTTTGTTCCCTTGATTGCTGTTCTTCAGCTCGGTGTCCGTGCTCCATGTCGGGCCTTTGTAGGGCAGCAGCGGCCAGCATTCATTTCTCGTCCAGTTGGTTTCATTCAGGGCTGCTCATACATGACAATGTAACACAGGCAGACTCAGTGCCTCCAGAATCACCAAGTCTTTCAGTTTTACTTTAACCTCTTATCTGTTCTGCCTAAAAACTTACTGTGTTCCATGAGACTTAGAATTTATAACTGATTCAAGCATTGATCATGTTCCAAGTCTTAGCTTTAACTTCTTTTAGTCAGTTTCAGTCTGTTGAACTTAATGAACGTTGTTGCTGCTCCTCGTGCCATGACACATGCGCATGCCACATGTTGGGTAACCATTAACACCGCTTATTCGACCTGTTCACCCTGAACTCTGGGAAAAGGAAATTGACTTAAAGGCATTGACTCAAATGTAGCGGCATTTCATGTCATTAAGCGAGAAATAAATGCAACGTTTAATGCCTTGCCTTCTGAGTGCTTATAATGCACATTTATTCAATAACAATTACTTAAAGTTGATATTTTTACTTAATTTGTAGTTAGTGTTTTAATCCTATATGAACATTAGGACTGGAAGCTTTTTTAATTTCTTTAGTTTATATATATTTAATTAAAGCGATTTAATTAGCGAAGTAGTTCCTGAAATTGTGCACTCTTAATCTTCCTGTGAGTCGAGCAGCAGCTCTGTTTTCTTTTATCTGTATTAGTTAAGTCTTCATCGGCATTATGGGAGGTTTCTCTAAAGAAGCATGGCGGCTCCCACCATTGTGGAAGTGTTGGTCCACATCTGTTCTGTTTAAATAACTACACTTGATAAGCTTTGTGCTTACAGAACAGTGTCATCTGTGAACGTCTAACTGAGGATCATTGTTCTGTCATGGCTTCTTTTGACAAACTCAGGGTTTGTACGGTTCTGCTTTCTAGCAGGTCCCATGATATTTATTTAATTTCAATTAAATGACAAAAAAATCAAATAGATATCAGATTACTATAAAATGTAATCTGTGTTATGAAATGTTTTCATGTGAAGGAGCATTAACCACACGGATCCCACAGTGCTTCACTGCTCAGAGGCACGATGTGTATAAATCTTTTTGCACTTTATAATTGGAGTGTGACATCGGTGACCCACACCAGTGAGCTTGCTGATACATGTCAGCCCCGTGGCCATGCTGTCTGCGTCTGTCTCAGGCTGCTGGACGACCAGCATAGCTGGACTTTTTCAACTTTTTTTGTTCACTGCAATTTCAAAAGCCACACATAAAACTTCACTTTATCAGAGATTATTTCCAAAAGCTGCCATGATTGAATAGATGTTTTAGGTATGGAATCAATTGTGTAAAATTATTGGGGTAAAGTTACTGGGTTTAAATGGTACATTCAAGTGATACATTTAAGTTTGTTTTTTATAAATTTTGGTAAACAATGTAAATCCATCTATTACACAACATCTAAAGATGTAATATTAGCTTATTGTGTGTTGTGACTCGTTGGAAATTACTATAACTATTTATTGTGTGTGTGTGTGTGTGTGTGTGTGTGTGTGTGTGTGTGTGTGTGTGTGTTAGTACGTGAGAATCTAGACCCTCAATGACAGTGCCAGCTGTGTTAAGATCTTAGTCCTGCCATAGCCATCCAGCAGCTGCATAAAGAAAGGCAGCGGGGGTGGGGGGGGGACTGTACACATTTACTAACCTTCAGGCTGAGTGTGTAACTCACTGTTGTTCTGGTTAACATAAAGTCAGGCCACTCATCTCTTTTCACCTGTTGTCACAACAAAGCAGCTTTGTCTCCAGGTGTGAGGCCACTTACAAATCGTCCCCTGCCCTTTGACCTCCTAAACCCGTGTCTGATGTTAAAATCTCCACTGTCCTAAAACTACATCTTATTGAAATGATTAGCAGTGAGGAAGCTGATAATTTGTTTTGGATTTAGGGATTGAATGTCCCGATTGTTGTAAATGCGTGGAGTGGTTTTAAGACTTTACGTGGACGTTTGGTTATCGGGTGTTTGTTTGATTAATGTTGTTACTCTTCTGTGTATTAGATCAGGTTTGAACATGGACTTATAAAACCACGTAAAATATTACAGTAAAAACAAAACATTTTTAATTGGAGACACTCTTATGATTTTAATTAATGTGAATAATAGCAGTCATAGTGACTTTTATATTTGAAATGTTCGGAATTTGCCTCATGCCAGCTCTCTTGTGGACAGAAACCTCTGCTGCAGCTGTTATATTGGTCGATAGAAACTCTTATTAGATTACAGTGTTCGTCTGGATCAGCATGTCTATATGTCTATATGTGAGTACTGTCACAAATCTGCATCCTCGTGGAATTAAACGTTTAGAGCTACCAAACGTTTTAAGTTGCCTTTAAACAGCCCACTTGTTTACAGGTTCTATCTATCTGTTTACCACCCATACCCATGTGTTTTGAAGGTCACATGAAATAAACCAATATGAAGAGTCTGGAGCAGTCTGATGTTGGCAGATTGCTATTTTATTGGTGCAGTGCGACCAAATATGCAGAAATTAACATTTAAACCGTTTGCAGTGAACGTCATTACAAACTCAGGCAAAGCGGCTAGTTGATAATATTCCCAATTTACATACAACTGTAGGCATTACTCTGAAATTTGGATCTCATCATAATAATGATGACAAAATTATTTTTATGATAAGGTTAAGTCTGACAGGTGGAAACATGCTGTTTAATTAAACAACACACACCTAGTATTTAAAGTCATTAATCTCCATTAATAACTCAGAGAGAAACATAACTGTAGGCATGTAAAGCTGAGGTTTTTCTTTGTGCTGTGATCTTCATATTGACATAATAAGCTTGACCTTTTTAACTATTTGCTGTAACTTGTAGTTCAGTCACATTTATGTCATTATACGGTCATGTCTGATTCAGAGGTTAAATGAAGTTTTTCTGCAAAAGTCTGCTGAACAAATTCCTTCATCCCAAGTTCATCATAATCTCAGAGAGCAACAGAAACCTGAACATCAATTAACTTAAATGTGTAAAAGGCACTGTACCACAGTTAAATGAACAGGAAAGGAATTTGATTCATGTTTAATCTTGCAGACTTATTCAGAGCATGAAGACGAGACAAAGGAATTAGGGGATGTGCTTTTGGTTTACAGCCAAAGTGGGAGAAATTAAAATCAACACAACATGGTTGTTAGGGTCGATCTGGAAAATGGAGTCTTGTTGAAATGTTGAGCATTTTAATTTTATGTCTGCACCTCACCAGGCTGTTAACTTGGCTGTTAACCCTTTTTTCATGTTGTACATAATCCTGAGCAGAATGCGTCAGATAACTGCCTTCAGTCCTCTGTCTCACTGTTTCGGAGTGAACATTCCTGGCCAGTTGCATTACTATATTTTTTTGAGTTTGACCGCTTCTAATTATACACCCGAAAGAACACGGAACCTAAATTACAGGTTTCACCACAGGAGCACTTTGGAAAAACATAACCTGATTCATCTCAGGTCTCGGGCTACATACTGTACTAATATATAATAATAAATATTATCATTAATAATTAGCTTCTCTGATTTTACAGAATATATTTATATTTTCATCCTTTTGCCAAAATCTAAGGTGTATCCTGAATTAAGGCACATTATTGATGACATATTGATTAAAGTGTTTTTGTTATTAATTGTAGAGGACAGTTCTGAATACAATAGTCCACAAACAGATGCCGTGGTCTCATGGTCGCTTAGTAATCAAGCACATCTTTTTTTGATTGCAAAGACATTACACGTTTTGCTGTCAAATCAGTGGACATTTCCACCCCCATCTCAGCAATGTGTAAAAAGCAGCATCCTTAAACTTGTGTGACACCAAGCCTTACTTACAACCTCTCAAATTACATTTACACTAAAATAGGTCTCATGTTGTGATAGGCACTGAGTCTCTGACACAAAAGCATTCTCTGTTCCTTTTAAATCCATGTGATATGGAAAATCATCTACGTGCTGCTGCCGTGTCAGTCAGGTCATGTGATTTTCTTTAATATCCATCAGGATGAGTCAGTTTTTTAGGATTTCTTAGTCAGAGTTTATGGCTGGTAATGGTCCCTTACCCTTTTATTCTTCACTTGCATGTTTCCCACAATTGGGAATTGCTGGCTGATTATTTTAATTATTGAAACCACATTGTAAGTCTTTGAATATTGCGAAAAATTGCAAAATGACAGGCAGTGGAAAGCACATATCAAAGCTGTATTTTATTATAACATATTTTAGCCATAGATAAATAGCCAGGATAAATTCCATTAAATTATATAACTATATGTCACGTCACAAAGTCTCACTGTGTCTTCTATTTATACAAGCCGTTCCTCTGGGTTCTGAGTGAAGGAAGAATCTCTTTACAGATAAAACGTCATCTCATGCCTTGTGTCTCAGAACATCTTGTATTTCAGACGCCATTTAGAAATTGTTAACTTTAAAATGTCAGTTTGCACTGACTTTGTTCCAGTTTTTTCTTGTTATGAGTGTGCGCTTTATTAGAAAGTTTCTCTGCAGTGCTTTCTGAAAGAGGCAGATGAATGTGTGTGTGTGTGGGGGGGAGTGGTTTTGAAGGGGGTGTTTTCCATGTCAATAGAGCTCTCCTGAATAGCAATAGGTAGAAGCAGTTTTTAAAGCTGAACCACATCTCCCCAGGTGGCCAGGGCTGTTCTCATCATCTCACCTCACACCGGAGGACAATGAGGTGTAAACGCAGCCTCAGATTGTCTGTGACCTTTATTTCCATTGAGTCCATGTGGACTTTTGTCATTAAATGATTCTAATAATATAATAAAGACTGTAAATTTAACAGTAAAATGCAGTTTTTATTACTCTGTTCTATTGAAACAGAGGATCCACATTAAGATGTTAGTCATAAAGTACAATGGAAGACATTCGGTGAATAAAAACCCAGAAACTCAAAGTTACCAGGAGTTGGATTTAAAACAGTCAGTTCTGCAATGGTGGAACATCCACAGTAAAAGTGACAGAACATCTCGCTGTATCAGTGCCACGCTGTTATCATTCACTGTGACA
Organism: Corydoras maculifer; assembly: GCA_019802435.1. Taxonomy (NCBI): domain Eukaryota; kingdom Metazoa; phylum Chordata; class Actinopteri; order Siluriformes; family Callichthyidae; genus Corydoras; species Corydoras maculifer. Next base: position 1,286,082 of record JAFMOD010000998.1, read on the forward strand.
CTGCTGCATCTGCCTTCACTCAACCATGCCAATTGTCCCAGACATTTGCCCTCATAATGTCATCTCATATGTGTGGCATTCACAATCTGTTCTGCGATGGCAGGAATCTCCACGAGCTCAGACACTTTACATACTTAAGCTAAAAAGCAGCAGCTGCAGCAGGATTCCTCCAACACATCAGCATTTTAGATTAGATTTGTGTTACATTTATTTACTTCTGGATTTTAGAGCAGATTAAATAATCTGGGTTGTTGAGTGTTTCTTTATCTGTTGCCTGACAGATCCAATTTTCTGGAATGTTAAAGAATCATCAGTGTGAACAGGTTTAAACACGGCACATTAAGTTCCAGCTGTGAGGTCTTTGCTTTGCTGCTCAAATTTCAGATGAGCGTTTACAGGTTAATATCAGTAAAGGGATAGAAATGAATTTGATTTTCATTTATTTTATTTCATGTATGAGTTGAACACAGTTTTATGGAACAGGATGAAGGATGAATCTGTAGATAAGAGGTGGGAACATTCAGACATCAGTGTTATTGATTCTGTGTGAGGTTCTATTTAAGGACCTTTGTTTTTTGATCCTAATCTAACTCCAGTGTTAGAGCTCAAACGTCACACTCTTCCTGCTGTAATTACACAATGTGGAGGAAAGTGTTTACTCTGAAAGGTGGTCTGTTTGCAGTTGGTGATGGGCTTCGACCTGTCTGCTACTCCAGGTCATTTCAAGTGGGATTTTTCATGCACACTCCCAATAAATAAGAGAGGTCGGTAGGTGGCCTCACGTGTAGTCATACAATAATAATAGTAATCAATATAGTTTTAAAGCAGAATTCGCATTGTTTATTGTATTATTTCAGTGTATGATAAAAAATAAGTGAAATACTATTTGTAAATATGTACTGAAAGCCAAACACAAAGAACAGGCTACATTTTAGAATCTTTATACACTTTGGGGAGCTGTTCAGAGATTACAATGTCCCTTTATAAGAAATGCTTACCTTTGTAATAAAGTCAAGTAAATGATTAGAGGGAGATGTAGATCAGTGTTGGAAAAGTTTTGCATGTTTTTAGTTTATTAACTTTTTTGTTGAGCAGTGAAATTGTTTTAGCGTTTAACTTATTCCTATTCCATCAGTGAGCTATGTTGCTGCTGTGTAATACATCAAGCCATTTCCTTTGTTTATGGCCATATTGTGTGTGAGTATTTACTTTAACAATATGCTTGCATTGCACATACCTCGTCCTGGTGTCTGCTGTACAGTAGCTGATAATTGCAAACTCACTATTATTACAGTGATGACAGTGCTGTTCTGGCATGTGTGGCATGGGAGCTGTGCAGGTTAGTGTAAGCTGAGCCATGTCATCCCATGCTTTTGCTCTTTTTCACCTTTGGTTTTTTCTATGTCTCTCTCTCTCTAATTTGCTCTCTCTGTCTCTCTTTCGCTAACAATAAAGTTAATAACAAATGCTTTTGCATTTAAGTTATTTTTTATTTATAAAATGCATTTTATTTTATTATTTTTATTGTATTTAAATCTTAGCCTGGTTTCTTGAATATAAGAAATAGATTTATATTCCTTTCTTATTATGGGTCACTACTGCAAGTGCATTTATTTTCGGGGTTGATACAGCACACCGGAGCGATGAGGGTTAAAGTTTTTCCTCAACAACCTATATTGGTAACTTCAGTTGACCTGGGATTTAAACCCACAACCTTCAGATTTATAGCCCAACATCCTTACCACTGAGCCATCACTCCACAATGAAGTTCTCTGATATGTACACCTCTAATGTCTTGGACAGTTTTAATGTACCTAACGGCATGTTTTTGAATTTTGGGAGGAAACTGCTGATCCCAGAGAAACTCCATATAGACATGGGGAGGACATGTAACCTGCATACAGGACACGTGTGTTTGCCCTTTTAGGAAATAAAACAACTGTGTACAACCTGTGCTACCTTAACAAATGTGTCATGTTGTAAACGGTGTTGTGACAACGTATAATGTTTTATACACACCTCGGTTTACTTAATAAATATAAAGGAATTATATTCAAATTCATATTATAAGGAAAAAGTCTGGCAAATGTTCTGATATAAAGCAGCATCACTGCATCATTAGATTTTTAACCAGATGAGTATAGAACAAAAATTATTCCCCAGTGCAGAAATATTCCCTATTTTCACATAAAAGTACATACACCGTGGATTAAAATCAACCCTAGCTGAAAAGCTACCTTTTCTTTCCCTGCCTTGACCCGTGTTCTGGGTTTTTGTAAGTGATGGGGTTATTGTCATGGTGATCATGAGCCCTTTCCTTGTTACCCAGAGGCTAACTTGAAGGCTTCTTGGACTGTGATTTGAAGCTGGAGCTCGGCTGTTTGGGAATACTTAATGGGGTTTAAGGTATTGTTCTCTTAAAACTTGCCCTTTGAAGCTAAGCCTTGCCTGAGACAGACCACTCCTCTAATGTTGTCTTAGTAACCAGGAGAGACTGGAATCTTGTTTGCCACTGTGGTGGTGTTCTTTCTGCTTTACAGCACAGTTATAGATAAGTCTAATGTTCTTTGACTAGTGGCTCAGGTGTAAAAAGGATTTACTTACATTTTTTATTAACATTTATTAACATGTAGGATGTTCCATCACTTATATTCTTGGCTTCTTCTCAGCTTCTCTTTGTCATATATATATATATATATATATATATATATATATATATATATATTTATATATATATATATATATATTTGTGCTTTGTCTTCAGACCTCAAAGTTATTAAAAGTGTAAGGTCACTGCACACCAGCAACATTTGCTTCTAAGTTTGCATGCAAAATTAAAAACACATAGTAAAAATGTAATTATCCAGAGCATCCAGTGTTATGTGACACAAGCTGGCCACAACAGGTACACATTCAGACAAGGATTTAATCCAGTTACACCCACTGTTCTTTAATCTGTATTGTTAGCTGGTTATTAATATTTGTAACATTTCTTAATCATTAAATGCAGGTGTTTAATTCAGTTCAATTGCCAAATTTGTAAAAAAATCAATCATCCAACAGTCTGGTGAAGACCATTTACTGTTCCAGCATCTGTATGAGCCATGACCTTCACCTCACTGTACGAATTTTAAGATGAATTAAAATAGTGATTGTGAGCCAAACCCTCTCTTTTAACATCAAGGTCTGACATCACAAACACAAACATTCTCACAAGCACATTTCAAACTCTTGTGAAAAGCCTTTACAGAGGAGTAAAAGCTGTTAGAGTTGGAGAGAGGAGACCTATTTAAATGTTAGATGGTCAGTTAGAGATGTTATAAAGCACAATGCAGATAATATCTGTGTGATTTAATACTTTTGTCCGTTTGGTGTATTTGTTTTAAACAGTGTTTACATTCATTTTTTAATGATTGTTAAAAAAATGTTCATATTAGATCTTTGATAATTTAAGGCTCTGTGGCTGTGGATAGAGGCTTTGGATAGAAAGTCGGAGGCTGAGGTTGTTTTAGAAAAAGTGTAACTGCTTGTGAGGACCGAGTTTAACTGTATGTTTAAATTGTAGTGAATTGTTGTCCCACCATGTTTCACCTCTTACTAATGTATAACAAAGAATATCAGTGTCCGTGTCATTAGAGCTCTCTCTCTCTCTCTCTCTCTCTCTCTCTCTCTCTCTCTCTCTCTCTCTCTCTCTCTCTCTCTATCTGTCTCTCTCTCTCATTCTCTTTCTCCTTCTTGCTCTCACTACGGAGGTGCAGTGTCTGGTTGCAGTCATTGTTTCCCCTGGTTACTGATAAACAGGCGGCTTGGAGACTAGCTTGCGCTTGATTGGCTCTTTTTAAAAATGCTCTAAAAAGGGGTTGGCTCACTAAAAAAAACAGTTTGAAAGGAGTGACAGATGTATTATTAGGCAGAGTGTAGTTTTAACCATCACAAATACCTCGACCTACAAACAGGTTTTTCTCAGCCGTTGACCACAAATTATGAGGATAAAATCCTACTATGCTTCATAATTAGGGATTTAGAAAATAAGTTTGATATTGTTTATTATGGATACAGTGTTAAATCCAAATAATTACCCTTAAAAAAGAGGTTAATGCCAAATCTTTATATACACAGTGGTTAAGAGCAGCCCCATGACACGTTTATTACAATCATTTACTCTAAATCACTTTCATTATAATGGACGATCAGAGATCAGAGTTTTAGAGACTCGAGTGCATTTTAGAGCAGCCAGTTCACTTTGAGTCCATGTTTTTGGACTGTGGGGGGGGACTGAAGAACTTGCAGAAAACTCACACGGACATGAGGAGAACATGGGAACTCCACCCAGGTTGGAATTCAAACCTGAGAGGTGGAGGTGCTAAACACTTAGACATTCACCCTTTATCTGATTTAATAATTCATTATTTGTAGACTCCTATCAGCCACAGCATCACCACCTGTTGGTTTCTTTTCATGAGCCACGATGTCCTCATTCTTTTATTAATGGCTTTAATGTAGTGGGTGGGTTTCTCGTTCTCCAGGTGATGTTTGATGTCACGTCTGCTGGGAAAATGAATTGGGAACAAATTAGGGCTTTTTCAAAGTGAGGACATAATTGTAGTTTTCATACACGATTCATTGCCGTGAAGCTCAACCCACTGTGCCTCGAGCTTTCCCCCTCAGAAAGTACAGCAGGGTTTAAAATACTCTTCATTTTAGCCTGAAACCTTCAAGTGATGTAAAGGGTCAGTAATTAGACTACAGCAGAGAACTCTGTTTATTTTTATTATTGTCTGTACTAACAGATTTATAAAGTGGAATTATAATTGAAATGCATTTTTTTTGTTTCTGAATCACGCTGGTGGGGGTCTTGAGGATGGATACTCTAGGGGTGTGTAGTTTGTGACACTGAGGATGTAAAGTAGCGAATCACATCTGGTTCTCTCCTGAACTGACTTTGATGTTCTAATTAAGTTTTGGCACTTCATCACTTTTCTCTTGGCTGGTTCTTCATTCCTGGGGAGTGCCGTAAACTCCAGATGCCAACTCAGTAGCTTGGATCTATGTTGGCTTGCCCTTTCTATATTTTACGTTCCCACTAAGAAGAGAACAAAGACATCCAGAGTGGGGGGATTTTAGGAGGGTGAGAGGGGGATTAGACTCAGAAGTGGTTACTCTGGGCAGACCAGGTGCTTTTTATTTTTCCTCTTCTCTGCGTGAATAGTTCTGATATTACAAAGTTACCGAGCACTTCAGACCTCTCTTTATCCTGGTACACATGTGCTTTTTATTTTCTTAAAGAGTTTTTGGCTGGATAGATGCTGCAGAATCATTAATTAATCCTAATAAAGGCATGTTAGTGGCCTATAATGGTATTTCCCATCTTAATGTTTTAAAACAGTTACAGTCACGTCCATGTTGAGTTAAAAAACAAACATTAATTTGAATTATAATCCAAAATAATATTATAATTTTGCTGCCTCTTCAAATCAATGAATGCTGGAGCCTATCCCAGAGCTAGTAAACCAAACCTGGACAGGTTGCCAGTTCAATGTAAGGCAGGTAAACATATTCACGTACACATTTACAGCTAGGACAATTTAGTCTTATCATTCAAACTACTGACATGTTTTTAAAAATATGTCTTTTAACTTTTTACCAAAACACACACAGAGGTCCTTATTTATAAGATATGTGTATAGAGAGAGAGCGGAAGAGAGATAGTGTCCCAATGTATTTAGTTCTATTTTATTCAGTCATGTTTAAAGCCTTTTTGATAATGTAGTGTTGTTTTCCGTGATATGACTGATTTGTTCGTAAGACTAATATCCTGTGCGCTTCATATTTCCAAGTTAAACACACCATTCCATAAACACAGACAACGCCGAACCCTATCAGTTTGCAGATATGATAATAAACCAGTACATGATGGCATGATTTTACTGGTGATGGAAAATAAATTGACCTGTAAGCTCAGATTGTTGAAACAATTTACAATAGTAAAATAACAGGAAATGTGTGACTTTTAATCTGCTAATCTGATCGGCCACCACATTAAATCCACATTCAAGAGCATGTCATGGGTGATTGGTTAATATTAATGTTAAATAAAAAAAGATATAATTGTGTTTTTGCCTTTATTAGAGAAGTGAAAGTTAATTTAGGCTAAAGCAACATTTTTCCACTATTAATCTGGACGTAATCCACTCATTTGTATAGACAGAGAAAAAGATTCATCAGAGGAATTCCTTTTACATTTAATACCTTGCCGCCCTGAAGTCTTCCGACACCGGGACCCTTTGTGAGAGGCTGTAAATCTTTTGGACTAAGCCTGAGGAATAAAGACTTTTATCTTTCACGTCCAAAGCAAAAATGTTTTATGACGAGTTATTCAGCAGACGCTTGGAGATGTTTTAAACCTGGCTGTGTTGGCACACGTTTAAATCCAGCCTGCATGGGTCGCTTTACAATACAACTGCATGCGGTGCTTTAGAATAGCGGAGATGCTATAGAGTGACAGTTAGCTTCAGATCACTGTTACAGGTATTTAAGTCCATCAGCCATTTAAGTGTTTAATGATTTTTAGACTTGAAACTAATAAGCTGAATATTAGTTATAGGCAGTGTTTAAATATGAGAGTAACCAGACTGATTTATTCACTGTTTGATTTAGTATTTCTAAGTTTTTGCGAAGTTATTGTGAAGTTTTAAAAGGACTGAGTGAGTCCTGACAGCTGTGTGTTAGATCACTCATCCATACCTACATCTAATGTTTCTGATCTGTGGAAATAATAAGTGTCCTCCACATTTAACCCATCTGTGTAGTTAAGCGCACACATATACACACACTGGGTGAAGTGAGCACATGTGTCCGGAGTGGTGAGCAGCCCTGTATATGGCGCCCATGGAGCCTCATTAGGTGCCTTGCCCAAGGGCACTTCTGCCATAGTTCTTGGTGGGATCGGGAATTGAACTGGGGACATTTTCGTTTCTGTTATTTTTATTGTCTGAAATTGATTTTTGAGTTTATTTAAATAAATCTTATAAATCAGATCTGTGAGCTGAAGATGAGGACATTCTGACAACCTGTCGAGAGTGGGTGAACGTGGGATTAACAATAATCTAGCCGAGATCTTAACCTGGGGCTTCTTTTCATATCTTCTTTACCTCATAGCATTTACAGGAATTAAATCATTGTAGATCTTTAGATCATCATGACACCTGCACACAATTCGTTTTCACTCTTTTGAGTACAAAGTAGGACAAAGGGCCACACTCATAACGAATGACGTGAAAAAGAGCCAGAGATCTGTCAGTGAGCCATGAAGAGCTGTAGACAGAAACAGACACACTTTAGCTCCTGTCTGCTGTGTTTTGTCTCCATTCTTCTAACAGGTGAGAATGTTTTTCCTGTAGAATAAAAGCCTCACTGAGATAAGGTCATTAATGAGACCCAGCGCTGTCAGAAGGTAAATACAGGGAATGAATGACAGTGATATGTCAGTGTTGATATAATTTAGTACAACGAGCTGAGGTGAGATTTAACTTTAGTTAATGATATTGATAAAATTGTAAGTGATCCATTTTGACTACGGTGTTTACACACAGTTGAATGTGTCGGTGAAACACAGCTAAATGTGTCGGTGGGCAGCCCTGCACATGGCATCTGGGGAGCAATTAGGGTTAGGTGCCTTGCCCAAGGGCATTTGAGCAATAGTACTTGGTGGGACCAGGAATCGATCCAGGGATCTTCAGATCGCAAGGCTGCTTCCTTAACCACAAGCCTACGACTGAGCCAGTACACGTCAGATGTCAGTAGGCAGAATTAATTAAACTAACATTCATATCTACTTAAGCATCACTGATTCTGATCTGTTTGTTAGTCACTTTACTCATCTCTGATTCACTTCCACTTCCACTTACCAAATTTTGTCTGATGGCAGCAGATGTTTTACCCCTGCAGATGTGGCTTCTATTACAGATCCAGCAGGTGTGCATTACTGTTTTCATTTTTGGGTGTTGTTTTGATTCGGCTGTGTGCTTTTAGTGGCTTTGTTATGACGATCCTGTAGTTGGTTTTTAGCTGCATCTCCGTGTGCCACTGACCTGGATCTGAATCAGGCTGTTACCTCATTCATGTGGAAGGAATATGGATAGAGGCATTAGGACATGGACAGCTTAAAAAAATAAGAGGTTAATATTAACTCTCATCCTTACTGTAAATGCCTGAAGATATGTTTTTACAGGTGTAGAGTCATGTTCTGAGATCAGAGGCGATATCTGCTTTTCAGGAGAAGCCAGATTTGGAATTTGAGCCAGTGAGTCATTGTAGGTCGTCTGTGCTGTAGTCTAAAATGTTTTTGTATTTTTGATTTGTTTCATGTTAGAGGGGAGTGGTGATGTCCGTGGTCATTCATCGCCGTGTTGCTTTACTTACCGTCTGAGAAATTCTGAAAGTGGTCCCCGGCTCTGTGCTCCTGTCACCATACATTTTTACTCTAACACATTTAAGAACTTTACAAAATAATTATCTTTTCAACTCTTAATCAGTACAAGATAAAACAATGATTTGTGAGCATGGTTCTGACTAAATTAGTTGAATTTGCACATCCTTAAAAATATTGGGGTAGGCTTATGGTTCTCTTTAGTCTGTCGACAACACCTGGATGGACTGACATCTGACCTGGTAATGCCGGCATCTGAGAGCAGAAACCTGATTATCACTCTGGAGTAAGCTTCATGTTTCTCTACACTAAGTGCTTTAAATCAATTACGTCTCTGTTCTAAGCTGCCACTGGTACAATTTTTTTACCCCTCAAACATTTTCTTGTGTAAATGAGTTGGGAAACGGTACATATCCCACAGTTACACTCAGCGGATACGGGACCACCACCATGTCAGTGCCAGTGCACTGATCTGAATCCTCCACAGTATAATATATTTTCTTTTAAATCTCTCTGCAGTACTCACTGTTTATACCGGTTTACTGCAGTCATCCTGTTATCCTAAAAAGGTAAAGCTTTCTGTAATAAAGTCCCTTTTTCTGGATGTGAAACCCATTTTCAGCTTGTGAAGTTGTCTGCTTAGTGTTACAGCTCATCCCTGTTATCTCTCTGTGTTTCTGTCATCTCGCTGTTTACTTGGTGGATGGCTACAGACACCCACTGTTATCTACACTGGTTTAGAATGACTGTGTCTAGTTAGGACTTTGATATATGTAATAATTCAGAGATTAAAATGTGTTAAAACGCATTATATGCACAACATGGCTAATAAAGCAAATAAAGAAAAAAGAATAGAAAAGAGGTATGTACAATTTCAAATATTACATTTTAAAATATAAATATAGCAGCCAGTAAAGTAGGGGAAAAGTGTTATAGTGCATTGTAGGGCACTTACGTTATTTTAAAAAATACTAATTTCTACAAAATTTAAAAGCACTTAATATTTGCAAATCTGGACAAAAGAAGGAGTGTAGTAGTTTATGGTTTTTGAGTAAATAAAAACTAAAGACATTAACAAAAGGGAAATTAAAACCATCTGTGTCATTTTCAACGCTGGAGGAGGTGCCGATGATGTCAGGTGTAATCTCATTCTGTCCATTCATTAAAACAGGGCCATCTGGCAATCGCCAAAAAGTAACTGGTCTAATGTTACCGCAGTCTTTATAATAAGTTATCCTAGTGCAAAAAATGCACGAGTGGCTCTTCAGCAGCATTGTTCGCTTTCCTGTGCAGTTTTATTCTGCATTTAAAATGTCTTTAGTGTAGTGAGGTTATACTTAATGCCCCACCAAGGTGCCTCCTGCTTGTCAGTCCATTTCACTTGCATTCCTGAGGTTAGTCATTGACATACCTGTGTGTTTTTAGTTAAAATACCACCAGCAATGGGCAAAGTTCCCATACGGGAATGTATGATGGTCCTTTTTTTTTGTCCTTACCGCTGACTTTGATGTCTTTGTTCTTTTCAGACCACATAATTTCTAACCATTTTCACATTTTTAGCAAATAACAGTGTTTATTATAGAAGCAGATCTGTCAGAGTTCTGTATTTGGTCCAGCTTATTATACCGAGTTAGTATACACTTTATACCACATCTTTACTGATTTTGCTGTGATAAGTTCTGATTCCTTAGTGCAATGTAGATGTAATGATTTTTTTGGACCTGTAGTTTTCATTAGAAGGCACAGTGATGCACAGAGCTATTCCTGCAGGTTTCCATTTTCACCTCCCTGATTTAGTCATGTAGTTAAATTGTTAAATTGACTGTTTTTGTAGTAAATGTAATAGTTTGTTGGTTTTTGCATTTCTTGTGGTTTGATGTGTTTTGTGTTAAAGTGCTTAATATCACTGTATACTTATTTAACAATGACATTGTTATGGTTTACGGCTAAAAATTCTCATGAACTGAATTAAAAAACATACCTGCAGTATTTATTGGGGTTTCACAGAAATATGACTGTGTTTGAATGATTATACAGCATCATATTATTAACAACATGCTGGTTAATAATAATGAGTTATAATGGTTGCATTTTGTCATGATCCACTAAGACCTCAGATTCAAATCATTATAACAGTTACAACACAAAACACTTCATCAAAGGGTGTGGCTTTTTTGTAATTTGTGGTTTCTGAAATGAGACATGCTCTGTGTTTACTGTGTGGTTTATGTTGTAGCTCACAGTACAAACACAGTGAAGTCAAATATATTAAGTGTATAATACTCATTATGTTAAAGAGCAACTTTCAGTACACAGTCGTCCTTAAATACCTATAGCTTCATCTTTAGTTATAAATGACTGAGCATGTTAATTTGTCCTGTTGCTTGCAGATCACGTGTAAGTTTTACAGTTTAAGGCTGAATGTGGGTTACACCATGATTCGCAAGTATGAAAAATTAATTTCAGGTTTAAGATGTCTGAGCATGTCTGAATTCTGCAGACACATGAACACTGCTGAATGTTGGCACACCTTTGTGGAGATCTTCGCTCGTAAAACTGATCTGATCTGTTGCATCTGGCATTTGTTTCTCATATGTGTATTAGTTCATATCTAGAAACAAGACAGACTCTCCTTGTGCTCCTAAACCCCTGAAGCTGGGCCATTAGCAATTATACTATTGTAATTGATGTATACTCAGCTTGCAACTCACAAAATGTCTATAGTCCACCTATAGTCAGTTTAATAAAAGAAATATTATAGGCTTATTTTATAAATTGCCTTTTTTAGAAAAACAAAAGATGGAAAGATCTAAAACTAAGAACATGCTGACACAAGCTTCTACTTTAAAAAGTTTTCTCCAGCAAGTTCCGACATGTACAATGAAAAATGATATTTTCCAGTCTGTGGTACCAGTACAAACTAGAGAATAGATTGGCTACATGTTTTCTCTTCTATACACAAATTTGCAGAAACAGGTTTTCTTAATGTTTGATTATCACGTATTTAAAATGTTTTTTTAAAGCAGCATCCTACATTATTTATATATCAATGTGAAAAGAGTGTTTTCTGAATTTGTCTAAATGTGCTGTGTTCATAAAGAAGTTTGTTCTTAACACGAATGTTGTGCTTTTAATATAAAATTAGAGAAATATGGAGTTTACCAGTTGTAAAGGTAAACTCGCAGGTTAGACAGGTGGTTGGTGGGTACATGTTCATTCATTGGCTGGGAAAGGTCTCTTTAATCCCATGTTATGATTCAAACATTGAAACCTGTGCTGTCTCACAGGGAGGGCGGGGTTAGTCGGCCTTTGTTGTACCTTCTCAAGGATCTCATTGGTTCTTATGAGCTTCTGTAATGCCTGATATTTTTCATAGTCACATAAAAGCAAGTCGTATGATTTGTGTGATGACGGGATGCTTTGTCATGTTATTAATGATGTTGCTTACAGTAAATAATGGTCTTGTGTTTTTGACAAAATTATTAATTAAATTCTGATAAATATTTTTTCAGCTTTATTAAAACATTCTACATTATCTCATCTTATCTCATTATTTTTTGCTTAATCCTCTACTAGGATGGCGGGGGGTTTCCCGTGCCCATCCAGGGGAAAAAGTTTTTAGAAAGTTTTAAGATTTAATTTCACAGCAGTTTAAGAATACAATTCTGTCTGTGGCACGAGTCTAATAGCTGTTTAATTATCTTCTGGTAAATAGACAAATTTTTTATTAAAACTACATTTGGTGAAAATGAAACTCCCTGAATAAGACGTGTGTGGTGTGTGTGTGTGTGTTAGTGTTGAGACCTGAGACCTGTGTGGATAGACGGACCATGCTGCGGTGTTTAGCCCTATATGGCAACTACAGTGATGGACTAAAGCAAATACAGTAATGTGGAGCATGTTATTGACTCAACAGCCTCCAGCAGCTGCCTTATCATCACTGCACACACACACACACACACACACACACAAACACACAAACACACACACGTCAATCTTACTGTCTCACATAGCTGTGTATTTTACACAGAGATTTATATTATAATAAAACATTATTGCTTATTTTATACAACTCTTGCTGAATTTATTGCCCTGGCACTGAATGATTACTTTATCTTAATTACTTCATAAGCATGTATTATATTACACAACAATATAACTCCATTAACCATCACTGTATAATGTGTAGCCCAGAGTGTGTTGCTTCTAGTTTGTAGTCCACTTGCTTACTGTAGTGTTATCATGTTTTCTTACTAATGAATTATTGCTCCACAGGGGTCTGTATATGACCCTGTCATGCCCCACTGTTTACCCCGGTGCCGTCACCAGTGGTAATCTAAAGCCGACAGCTGAAAGGTTAAATATAGTTTCTGCTTGAGACTTTTTTGAGAAACTAATACAGGTGCACTGCACTCATTATTTTGCTCATTTGGTTTTGATTACGACGTAATTCGTCCTGAAAATAAAGCCACGCAACAGTCTTTTCATTTTAAATCGATACAGAACTCTTCAGCAATAAACCGTTACTGACAGTAAATCACTGCTGTAATAAGAGGAAGTGGAAATATATAATTATCATTAATAAAAGCAAACCTATTTAGTAATTAGTTTTAAAAATGATAGAGAATTTTATTCTGCTGCCTCGTTTGTGGTAACGAGGGAAACTGATTAGACTGTGTTTCCTGTGTTCTGCTAACCTGCTGCCTTTGACTTCAGATTTAGGATCACAGCGTTGGTATTAAAGGTATTAGAGAGGTTTTTAGTGCTGGAAGATTAGGCACCCAGTTGTGTGTCAAATACGTTCTGTCGGCTCTCAGAAGAACAATCCAGAGTGTCGCGCTTTAAAAGGTCTAACAACCGTGCTGATGTTGTTTTAAGCTGAGTGCCAACAGATTCATGTACGTGCAGTTGCACCTTTGCATTTTGAAGAGGCACTTGGCCTTTGTGACCTTGGGTTTTAATGTTTGAAGAGTGTGGTTTTTGCCTCAGAACATGGGCGGAGTCCTCAATGTGAGCTGTGTGTGTGTGTGTGTGGTACATTTGCTGATATGCAGCAGCATGTGGAATAACAGTGCAGTAGCTGCTTACAGGGGCAGGTGGGAAGCGACGCAACAGTGACCTGTAACAGATACATGTCTCCCTCCTCCTGTCTCACCCCGTTCTGTACATCCTTTCCTCAATTCTCACCACTTTCAGCTGCTCTTTTCTTTCAGCCAATTAGACACAAGAAAGCTGTTCTCAGTCTAGAATTTAAACATTCTGGGCCCCACACAGCCATTGTGTTAAAATGCTAAATCAAGCAACGATAGAGAAGCTCACACAGAGATGTGATCTAAGTAATCTAAGTAATCAGGATCTGCTGATTAGTCACTTTTAAAACAATACAATTCAATTCAATTGTCTTTCAATGCCTTGGTTATCACCTCCTGCTTTCTAAGAGTAACCAAGCAGCAATGAGAGCTGACTCAGTAACCAGACACCGCTGGGTTTGGAAGGCTTTGTAAGCCGTACTCACTGGAGCTTATTCACATTTACACAAATTATTTCAGATAAACTTGTGTTCGTGAATACAGTATTTGATTTTTTAGTGTCACATAGCACACAGACGCTGGAATTAATGTTCATTTGTGGAGATTAGTAGATTTTATTGATTTTAACACCTTTTCCAGGCTGCCAGTTTTGAGGTGTTCACCAGGAAATGGCACGGATGCATGATTACCTATTGAAAACACACACACACACACACACACATACATCACAGACATTAATAATGTGCAAACCAGGACATGGGGTATAGAAGTGGTTAAACTGGAATTACAGTCAGGACTCAACGACTCTAACTCAACTTAATGTTAAAATAGAAATGCCTTTTAACTGCTACCTCATTTTAAGTCTTGCTGGTCTGCTGCAGACATATTAACATTATTACGGCCCTGATGCATGAGGAGTGTTCCATTACAAGGGCCTCTAAAGATATGTCTCGACTCAAGATACAAGATTAGAAAGCAGGAAGGTCGGTGCATTTAAGTTTATTCCATCCATGTTCTCCCTGTATGGGATGGGAATTCTCCGGGTTCTGCGTTTTTCTCCCACAGCCCAAAAACATGGATTTAAGGTGAATTGGTTGCTATGAATTGCCTCTATCCAAATTGCCCCTTTATAGTGTGGAATGAAACAACCTCATCTCTAGTATAGTATTAAGCAGAAGAAATGAGATGAGGTTAGACTATTTAAAAGAGTTTGCTTACATCTTCAGTCAGATTGCTGTCATTCAAAAGAATGTATTGGCACAAACAATGCTATTGTGCAAGATGACATAAGCCAAGAAACCAGCCAAGAATATGTTTCTGAGGTCCAGTAGTTTTTTTTTTCAGTAGTTCAGCTTTGTTTCTGAAACTTAAGTCATAATCCTCAGTAATAATAATATGACAGACTTGTATTGTAACTTGCTTTTAAAGCTTATTTTCAGAGATGTCATCACTCAGTATAGTGTAATATTGTATGTCTGTGAAACACAATGCAGTGTTTAGCTGAACGTCATGATTCTTCGTTATGTCTTGCAGATGGTCGCCACAGCATCACAGCGCTTTGCACCCTGCGCGTCACTATCATCACCGACGACATGCTGACCAACAGCATCACAGTACGCTTAGAGAACATGTCCCAGGAACGCTTCCTGTCACCTCTTCTGGGTCTGTTCACGAAGGGCGTGGCCGCGGTGCTCTCCACCAGTCACGACAGTGTCTTCATCTTCAATGTGCAGAATGACAGTGATGTAACTGGCAGCATCCTAAACGTGACCTTCTCAGCCCTGCTTCCCGGTGGCATGCCCGGGCGCTACTTCCCATCGGAGGAGCTGCAGGAGCAGATCTACCTGAACCGCACGCTGCTGCGCCATATCTCCAGCCAAAGCGTCCTCCCGTTCGACGATAACATCTGCCTACGTGAACCCTGCGAGAACTACATGAAGTGTGTGTCTGTGCTGAAGTTTGATAGCTCACCCCCTTTTATCGCCTCGGACACCATGCTATTCCGACCCATCCATCCCATAAATGGGCTTCGGTGCCGCTGCCCAGCTGGTTTTACAGGGGACTACTGTGAGACAGAGATCGATCTGTGCTACTCGGGGCCGTGCCACAATAACGGGCGATGCAGAAGCCGGGAGGGCGGCTACACCTGCGAATGTCTGGAGGATTTTACTGGTAAGTTTGGATTTTTGAACATTATTAACTTACAATTAATAATCTAGTCATTATTTCACTATCCATTTACATCACAGACAACGTCTAAATGAAAAAAAATAGGAAAATAGACAACAGTTTCAAAACATCAGGTGCATCTAATAAAGTTAAATTAAATTAAATTAAAATATATAGCATGCGTACCTGCTAATGTTCAGGTACCCTTTCTAAACATTAATGTATTATCTCACTGGTTTTAAAGATGTAGACCCAGTAAGACTGTAAAACCAGTATAAACATGAATCATACAAACTTTTTTTTAATTCCTCACTCACTCAGATATTTTTTTCTCTTCGGTGGATTCACATTACTCTCCCTCTGAAGAAAATTACCACCAAATCATCCCCTCTTACCCCTTCTAATCACCCCCTGTGCTTTGAAGGTCACAGTTCAGTTCCAAATAGTCTATGGTCATTATTGCGATGTTGAAAGCCTGGACCCACGTTGTCTCTCTTTCTCCCAAGTTCTCACATTAAAGGGAAATGGATCCATTCCGGTTCCACACAGAAAGGGATTACTGTGAGGAAAGCAGGGTCATTACCAGCGTAGCGGCTGCCTTCCTGTGCCCGTCTCCAGCACATACCTGCCTCTGCCCAGATCTTGTCAGGATAATCGATGACACATAACCCAGTGAGGCAGAGTCCAACTCCATAGCTGGTTAAACTGGAGAGAGTGGGAAGATGGTTCTTCTATATCAGGGCATTCAGCTTTGATCTAGTCTTAGATTCATAACCAGTTTTAATTGCAGTAGAATTTAATGTCGTATCTGCTATTCGCTTATAACATCAGCTATCGACAAATCTATTCATGAGAGGTGAACGTGCTAAACACTAAGCCACCGTGCCAATCCAAAAATGGATTTAAGTTCAGAGTGTGCATCTCTGATAACCAGTAGTAACTTTAATTAAATTAAATGAACATTAAAAGTTTTAGGTCACATACTGATGTTTGGTGAGATGGCCAGGCCCACAGTATTATTATTATTATTCATAGCCGAACAGACCTCTCTCTCTCTGCTGAATAATTTATTACATTAACTTTAAACACATGTTTTTTATTAGGTTTGCTTGTCCAGTTTATATTTATTCATTTATTCATACATTTATCATGTATTATCTGTTTTCGTTCAGGTGAGCATTGTGAGGTAAACGCCCGCTCAGGCCGCTGTGTCCCAGGCGTGTGTAAGAACGGAGGGAAATGTGTGGATCTGCTGGTTGGAGGTTTTGTCTGTCAGTGCCCGTCAGGCGAGTACGAGAAGCCGTACTGTGAGATGACTACACGCAGTTTTCCTGGACAGTCTTTCATTACGTTCCGCGGTCTGAGGCAGAGGTTTCACTTCACCGTCTCCTTCATGTAAGCGCTTAACAGTGTCGTTTCTTCTAACTGTATCTGTGTTTGCATATCTGATATGTACAAAGCTGGAAAAAGAAAATGAAAGACACAGCAGTCTGCATTAATGTGTTCGCATCAGACTCACATCAGTTCCAATGTGTGCCTTGGCAATTTATTATCTTTAGGTTCATTTAAAGTCAGAGGTAATGTGTCCAGTGTAATAAACAGGTCATTAGTAAAATATGAGGGCTCGCATCAAATGTATAATAACAGGATGGGGTCTGTTGAGAGTACACTATCAGTGTTTGACTTCGTTTGCTGGGTCTTCCTGCAGCGTGCTTCTTTTCCCAGCTGCGTTCTGACTCTTCTGCCCCGTCCACACCCATGGCAGGAGAGCCACTTCCTGTCTCAGGACCACTGGTCTTAAACTAACTTCCTTTCTCACTTCTCATCTACTTTCTTACTCCTCTTGGTCTTTATCGCTTTAAGTTAAAAAGCTGCTCTATCAGTCATGGCTTTTGTTATTGTTTCCAAAGTTGAGAATGGTTTAGTGGAAAGTACAGACATGTTCACTACCTGAGTTGGCTGATGTCATCAAAATTAGTGTTTAAATGAAACCAATTTAGTCATACATACTACAGCTAATGGATGAGTGAAAACTTGAGAAAATTGAGAAAACTCAATTTAAATTATTTTGTTTTAATTTAATTTAATTTAATTATCAGGTTTGCTACACAGAAGAGAAATGCTCTACTACTCTACAACGGGCGCTTTAATGAAAAGCATGACTTCATTGCGTTGGAGGTCATCGATGAGCAGGTCCAGCTTACCTTTTCAACAGGTGAGTTAAATAATAAGCATTTCATTAACAGCTTTATCAGTAACCTGCTTTCTGCTATAAAATATCCCTGGCAGGGCTGTTCACAGAAAAGCTATTCTATTAATACACCGTTTGTTTTATTTGCAGGACTGTGCCATGCATGAAATGCAGAGGTTTAATTCACATGTCTCAACTACCAATTTACAGACATTAATATTATTTTAATTGTTGTTCATTGTTGTGTGGTTGACTAAAATCCTGTTGTACGTTGATCAGTCAGTGGTTTCGATGTGATTTGATTGAGATATAGTTTTCGTATTACCTCATGTTAACCGCCTGCATGTCTTTCTGCACTGCTTTTGTTTTCACGTGTAATGCAGTAATTGCTTGTAATGCAGTAATTGTGTTACAGCTTATCCCTGTGAATTACTGACAGTCACCCCAGGATTTCATCAGTTACACTGACATTCACAGTGCAAACTGCGTGTATTCGGAGCTTTGTTTACAGGTAGAATGTTATCTGTGTGCATTTTTATGGAGGGGTAACTCAGGCTTTATGAGTTGTAAGTTATACTGACATTAACGCTTGCTCTGATCATTGTGTGTCTGGAATCTGCATTGTAAAACAGTCTTCTATACAAACCTACACACACACACACACACACACACACACATCCACACCCATAGGCACATAAGCATGTGCACACACTTGCTGGTAAAGGCATGCACAGAGGCGCTCATTAACATTCTCTGTCTCAACACTGTCCACACAGATTCTCAAAAACAGCCCGAGCTGCCGTCTAACAGCTTGAAACCGCCGCAGACAGGAAAGACGTCTACAAATATCTCACTATTGTTTTCAGGGACAGCATGCATCTTTCTTTACACAATGGTGCTGCACTGTGCAGTTTGGCATGTGCACAATCCACACCAACGTCAACAGATATACGTTATGTTATATGGTCAGATGCATACAGGCAACCCTGATTCATTTATTCACAAGGTTCCTTCTCTCCCTTTTGGAGATCAGGAAATGTGTTTGTGGTACTTTTGGTACATTCCTGATCTGTAGTCTCCCAGCACTCATAGGGTGAAAGGATGAGCATCATTCTAAATAGGTTAGCAATCCATCACTTATGTTTTTGGAAATTAAAGATTGCAGATACAAACTTATGCATACTGCACACTGGTTACAAACAGAGGACTTCACACAGAAACTCTTGATGTGTGGCATGACTGCTTACCACTGGGTCATTCTGTCTGGGGTATTGCACAGATATTTTACATTTTGAGGTCCTGTAACTATTTTATAACCTAACATTATGGAAGCCTTATAAAATCCTGCTTTGTTTATTCTGTCTACCCTTAATGCCAAGAAACGAAAGAACTGAACAATGTTTTTAAGTATTAGTATGTGTGTGGGCACTTGTGCCCAAACCTTCACATGCATAGATTCCATCACTGGATCTTTTTGAAATGTGAATAAACGTTATCTTTGCATGAGGGCTGCTGTAAATAATAAGAAAAAATAATAATTAAGGCCATTTCAGTCTTTCAGTTTACCAAGCACCTCGCTGAGAACGCTTGCAAACAGAGCAACAATGCCTGGTTACTGTTTACTGACTCTTTGTCAGCACCTGCCAACCAGATCCAGCCCTTGGCAAATATGCTGCTAAACCCGGTGTAATGCTCTGTAGTTGATGCTCTGTAGCTCTGTGAATAAATGCTATTGATGGAAATGAAATCCCTGCCACTCAGAGGTCTGATGGATGGTGGCTGTGCACACCGGCTTTGTGTTCCGCTCACTGCACGAGTCCAAACGGAAGTGCTGTGTTATTCTTAAGGGAACAAAGAAGAAAGATTTGGCCTGCATGTCACAACACATTGAACAGTCTGGTTTATTTAAATGAGATTTACAGTTACACATGAACATCGCTTTAAGGCTTTTGTGTAAATAATGTTTTGAATTATCTGACCTTGAAAGGCCTTTTTCATTTATGTTCTTTTTCCTCAGGAGAGACTAAAACCACCGTGGCACCTTTTGTACCTGGCGGTGTGAGTGATGGTCAGTGGCATTCTGTTCAGCTGCATTACTACAACAAGGTAAGTTCCTGTTTATGTTTCAGGATTTCATCCTCTGTTTGTGTTTCCATTCCTTTATCCAGCTATTTATCACGCTGGGCCTATTTTGGGAAATATAAGGTACCAGACAAAAGTTTGGACTTGCCTCCTTTTACTGTCCATTGCTCCATTGTGCACATA
>JAFMOD010000998.1:1307862-1368526 GCA_019802435.1 Corydoras maculifer
AATGCTGGTGTACAATATTTAAAACCTAACGAACCAATATGGGATACATTACCCTAAAATCCACTGGTTATGTAACATCCCAAAGGACATGACTTATCATTTCGGTCTCATTTGGTGAGGATCCGTCAGGTTAAGTTGCACCAGCTCATCCAGAGCAGCCAGACTGGAATTGCAAACATTAAAAATTAATGTTAATCTCTAAAAGCAAGCTTTTAATTGGATGCACTTAGAGGGTGTGTCAAAGCTTAACACGGTGATTAGATCATATTTATTTATGTATTGATGAATTCTTTTGTTATTCCACTTTCACTGGAAAGTTGTTTTACCAGGAAGTCAAACAAAGAACCCACTAAGTGGATTATTCATTAATTGTTTTTTTCCAGCTTGGTTTATTTAATGGTAAGATTTTTTTGACATGGGGGGAAAAAAAATTACAGTTTCAAATCCACTGATTTAAGGTAGAAATAATTCTGAGATGACACTTATTCACAAAGCCCCTAAGGCAGACCACCTGATGCATTTGAAAGGCTATTCCTGTTCCAGCACAGACACAATTACCACCATATTTCAAAACCGAGGTTATCATCACTGACATAACCTTTAAAAATGTGTCAACCCATCGCCTCACATCTGCCTTTGATTTTTAGTAGACTTGCCATTATCTTAAAAAAAAGTTCAATCTAACTATTTATATATAACTATGTCTGCACCTATGAAAGATGAGAGAGGGCTGGACTCTAATTGAGGCTTTCTCTCTCATGGTCTACCCAGGACAGCCTGCACCTGCTGGATGCCAGTGGGGTGCTGCGTGTCCCGCTCTATACAGCCTGGCTGGAGCTCACCCATAAGGAGGTACAGTGGCTTAGTCCAGCTCTGACTCTGCAATGGTGGTGCTGCTGCCCTCTGGCTTTGTCCATCTGTCACACACACTGCCCTCTTCATAATCACACAGAATTTGAGTTCTAGATTTTGAAGCTTTTGTAAACAGGATTAGTTGCTTTTAGCAGTTTGTAATTCCTGGGTAATGGCTGGTTAGTCCAGATTTTTCTTATGAGACCACAATGTAACTTTCTTTCATACTAATGTCAAAACAAAATATTCCGTAAACATTAGAAATAATAAATGTAAGACAGACAGACGGGATAGGGACTTTTATTGTTTCTAGAGTGGTCTGCTTGCAGAACTTTCTGTAGTGGTTCATTTTATTATTAGAAGACCATGTGACCGGTGACTACAGTATTAACTGTTCTCCTGAAAGGGGTGGAGCTTTGTATCGAACAGCATTGATTAATATATTTGTGTATGAAGTAGACAGATTTGAGACATGTTACAGCCTTGAAGGAAGGAAGGAAGGATGACCTCAGTAAACGTACCATCAAAACCTGTAATCATCTCAACCCTAGTCTGAGGAACCCAAATTTACCCCATCATAAAACACCAGCATCTGCTGCTGACTTAATTCTGGCAGGATTACACGAGCTGTCATCTGGAATTAAGCCTGGCACAAACTGTAAGGATGATCGGCTAATCTGACATCCAGTCAGACTTAAATGTTATGGAAATTGTCCAGTTGATCTGCCCTGTGATTGGTTAATTAAACTAAAGAGATTTCTTTACATATGTTTATATGATTTGTATAAAATCTGAATCATAGAGTTCAGGTGTTTTATTCAGTCCTATCCCTACAGGTGATGAAATCAAGCACTGAGATGATCATTCAATTTTTAGACAATTACATGATTCTAACTTAGTGAGAACTGCATTTTCTGCATGTTCCGCCTCAGTGTCCAAAGCTCGATGCATATATGAACGGATGGATGAGTTGGACAGCACTGCACAACCCTCACCATATTAGTTCCAGTGTAGTTCAGATAAATACAAGTTCTTTATGTCACAGTGAGATTTAGCATGTTCTGATCTCACATTCTGTTTGCTGTTTTGACGCAGTATCTGTAAGGTTCTCCACAGAGCCCGTTCTTCTAGTTTTGTTCAGAAACCTGGAATACTTAATGGGATTCTGTTACATAAAGATGATGAAATTTGAGCAGGGTCGAGGTGTTTATCAGATTCATTTGAAGCTCTTGTCAGTTTGGAAATTTGAGCTGAGCACTATTATGTTGTCGCTCACTCTGGTGGGTTCATGCCAAAGGAATGTTTTCTCATTCATCCCAGTTTGTGTGGATCAGCGTATACGTTTACAACCTCCATTTGATTGAATGCCTCCATTTTGTGGTTTTGGCACTTAGCAGTCACATTTAAGTAACGAGCTGACATGTGGCAGAATGTTTGAGTGTAAATGATATCTGATTTCTTGTAGAACTATTAAAGGTGTTTGGATCCTCATCTGAATGTAGGTGTTATATACTCATTACCATGTCAGTATGTGTTAACTTACTATTAGCAAATATATCTACTCATTTTCATTTCTTTTTACTGTCCCATCAGACACTGAAGTAAATCATTTGCTACAGTTTGGTGTTTTTAATGTGATGTGATGCCGTGGCTCATAGGGGTTCGGAATTTGCATGGTTCAATCTCATGTGATATGGGCATTTCATTGATAAACTGTAAGTGGAGAACATTTAAAGTAGAACCTCTATAAGTGCAGGCAGGTGCACTTTCCCTCAGCCACCTCTTATTCTGTTCTGTTTTTGATGATGAATAAACAGTAACACTCTGTAATTAATGCATTATAACTGCATTCATAAAGCTTTAGGAAGTATTTGTACCACTTCATAACATTTGTTAAAATTCTTCGTTAATTTACATTGTACATTAATGTTCATAATCACAGTTTATAACAATGTCATAATGCATTATGAAATTAATTTTGAATTCTTTGAACATTTAAAACATTTTTTCCCTCAGCTCTGTCAGGAAGTCTCTGCATGCTGGCTCTTCCTCTCTCTCTTTCATCCTAAAATCACTTTAGCTGCTCACTATGTGTAAAGATTCTTCAACGTCCGCGTAGCATGACTAAACACCCCGCTGACGGGCTGTTTAATCATGTGTGTGATTCAGCAGTCACTCTGTAGACTGAATTTACTGCTGGGTGTTTTACATTTTGTCATTTTTGATAAGTGGAGAAAACGTTTGGACGTATTTCAGATTGCTTCCTGGAAAACGTTACTATGATGACGTAGATGTTGTGAAATTTCAGGTAGACTGTTATTAACAGAGGGTTTAATGGACTGTTTCGGTCGAATGCTGTAGAAACCATTATGCTGCCACAAATGGGTACGATACAGTGTGTCTGACACATTTCAAACATCTTAACTTTTTAATTATTATTAAATGAGGATCATATACAGAATTAATCAAGCACAGGAACTGTCTTTTGTGGCAGGAATATAGGGAATTGGAGGGAATTTATTTTAAGTATATTTTAATTTGAACAGAATCAGTCCAAAGTTTGGAAACACCCAAAGTTTTGACTGATACTGTTTAAATTAAAATATACTTAAAATAATCGTGTGCTGATTGTAGTTGGTTTTAATGTTGCTGGAGAACCTCTGTACATCTTTTTTACAGGACATGTAGCTTGGTGAGGTTAACAGTAAGTCAGTGGACACCATGTGAAACCAGAGAGGGCCGTTACAGGTTTTTTCCCTCTTCAGTCTGTTTGTTGTGTTAAAATGAAGAATATAAACCCTCTGTTCATCTATATCTTTGAACATGACAGAGCTCTGATGAATGCCTGTGTTTAGAAGACAGTCTGTGTAACATATAGTTTCATGAGTGTCGCTCTTGTCCTGTGGGGTAGGGAATAACATGGTGCATGGTGTATGTCCCAAAGGAAGATTTGTGACTGTGTGTTTGGGACCAGGCAGGTTCCTTTTAATTATTTACCACTATTGGTTTACACTGCCACAGGGTGGGTGAGGTAATGGTGTTTGAACTTGCATACAAAGGCTTCAGGGACATCACCTCTGCAGAAAACACATTTCTTGCATTGGATTATCTCAACAAGAAACAAGAGGATTAAATTATTCTTATAACATTCATACCTTTTATTATTTTACATTCAGTATTCTATGATATCTGTAGACTGTACTGTATAATCACAGTACAGATTATCACATTATTTATGTTGAACATCCAGAACAGTACAAATAAAAATTTTCAGAAAAAATAAGCATTTCCGGAAAGAAAACTGATTACAGAAATGCAGATTGGAGATTCAGACAGAAGTGTTGTGCTATTCAAGAGGATTTAATGAAATCCGATCTTCTGCATCATTGCGACTGACAGCTCAAATTGATGTTAGAGAATATTATTGCTTGTCACTTTTGTCAGACGTAAAGTAATTCTTCTTGAATTTGTGTTTTTTACAGAAATTTAAGTGTCACTTTTGAACTCTTGTTAAATATTTGAGTTCAGCCTTCAGGCAAAACAACTGAGAGTTGTTGGATGCCATCATGTTGGAACGTGTGGGAATGGATTATATACTGTTACTGTAAATACACTAACATTCAGCATCTCAAGATTTTTGAGTTTAGAATGATTTAATTAATTCATGCCAAATGGAACCTGGATTAAACATAAGCATCACCGTCAAGTAAAACATCACATTAATCTTAAAAACATCTTTAAAACACTTTGAATCCCAATCTGGGTGAAAATTCCAGGTTCTCCAGATGTCCGTGTAGGTTCTCTCTGGATTCGTCAGTTTCCTCCCACAGTCCGAAAACAGGGTTTCAAGGGGAACTGGCTGTTCTAAATTGCCCCTATATAGTCTATATGTGTGTCCCCCAGTGCCCCAGATATTCTCCCCTTGATGGGCATGGGGAACCCACCAAGATAATAAGACGAGATGAAATAATAAATCAGCTGTCTTTAAGATGTAAGAGTTACTGCAGTGTCATCAGGTTTTTTATGTTAACCCCACAATACCATTAGGGAGAAGTATAATCTTAAACTCATATTTCATATCAGTGTTGTAATGTCAGCATTAACAAACCCTGCTTTTTAAATTATTCAAGTCTTCAACAAAGTACATAAAATAGAATTAAAGAGTTTGGTGTTCAGTTCAGTCCGTTTAAAAGATGGAGGAGCGCTCTTAATGCTGATATAAACCATGTCCTGAACCCCTTGCTCGTTGCTCCGATGCTCTTCTTCTTCTGCACTCTCTTTGTTGTAAGCTGTGGGGATCAAGTGTGTTACCATGGCTCCAGTCAGCCTTGCGTCCCCTGAGACAAGTGTAAGGGGAAGCAGGGGGAATTCTTAACACCCTAAAGAAGGAAATGGGGAAAATGAGATTGAAAAGAGATGAAGAGTGTACTTGAATGATGTTGTAGGTGGCGGTCAGTTGGCATGAATCTATTAATTGTTAAATCAGCTGTAATTATTCATGATTCATCATCTCAGGGTCGCCAGGGACGCGGTTCAGGTTAATAAAGTTTCATCATGAGATCGAGTTTTGAATGTTGGAATTTGAAACCAACATAATGTGGTTTAAAAAAAAAAAACCTGATTCACACGAGTTCTATTTCAGTTTCATGTGTAAAACAAGCTTATTAAAGCAGTTCATTCATTTCTGCAGAATGTGGTGGAGTCTTGTAAGTTGGTGCACAATTACCTTATTTATTACATCAAATGATCAACGCGTCAGATTCTGTTTGACTATTTAAATGTACCGTTAAATGTTCAGACTATTTATTAAGTACTGTTTCACATCAGACCCCAGTCGCCCTGGTTGCTCTAAACACTGATTCTTAATGAATGTAGAAGCACTTCGTGCCCAAACACAGCCCCTCACAGTGCTCCACTCATGTTTGGCATCACACACATCAGCTATCTGCCAGACTCGAGTGCCGCCAAACCACCTAAGTAGCGTCTGGCGCAGTTTTCTGAAGGGGCATTGATAATTCCCTGTGTGTCAACACTGTGGTGATAAGTTAGCTCAGCGCTGCAGTAGGGGAACCTCCATCTGCTCAGACTGATGGAGCTCTTCAAATCTGTAGCCGTGGAAACTACAAATAAAATACCAATAAAAATCCAAATAGAAATACAGTAAATATAACCGTTTGTGCTGAAGACAACATTCAGACTATAAATAGGTAAATTTGTTGAAAATCCTTTTGCACCTTATTCATCTTATATATAGGGACTGGGGACTGGGGGCTGGGGGAAGGGGGGTATCTGTGTTTTCTTCACTGTCAGTAGTCGGCATTTTCTTTTCTCCTTTTCCAGGAGCTTGATTAAGAGTTTAGATAAATGGCCATGTGAAACCCAGCACTTTGATCTGAACTCGTGAAGCAAAGCTTACAGCATGCCGTTTAGGCTTTACATGATCGACCCGCTTATTGCTGACTCGGTGGTACTGTACAGTACTTGGTACTTGTCTTTGAGCTGACATGCTCAGGATTCTCCACTTCCCGAACATGAAACATGATGTATTGTGTATTGTGTTTATTTCTTTTGACTGTGTTTTGACCGTAGTGAGGCTTTATTGTGGCTCGTGACTCTGAGCCACAGTTAATGTGTAAAAATCGTGTGGTTTGCCGACTAAAGTCACTGCATTGTGTTAACCGCAGCCCCCGTTTACATGTCAGCAAACCTCTTCCTCTGAGACAGGTGTCACTTTCACACAACCCCTGGAAGTGGAATTCTGGGACTTAGATAAAAGCAACAGGCTGAAATCAGTGTCCACCTTCTGGCAGTGTCTCCAGGGCGATTGCGTGCCAACCATCTCTGTTTCTTGGCTTCTTTAGAGCTCTATTTTTTCCTGGACCTTCCAGTGACCATAATAAGCTTTCAGTGCCTGTTACTTCCCCATAAAGAGGACACGATCTCACTAATCTAAATGCTATTCCCACAGCAAATGACTGCTGCTTTCAGAAGAGATTTATCAAAGGGAGAAAGAAAATGACTGTTCACCAGGTCAGCATGGGGGGGGGGGTCTACCTGAACCGGAAACTGCTCTTTTGTAATTGTCTCTACTTTAAGGTGTAGACACAAATCCATCTCAGGAACCAGAGCAGTTTTTTGTCTGTGCTTTTGTGTGAAGGGTTCTGCTTTCTGTACCTAAATATACAGGCAGAGTCAGTCACTGTGATCAATCCCTAATTTGATTCCTGGTTCCACCAAG
This sequence comes from Corydoras maculifer, assembly GCA_019802435.1. Taxonomy (NCBI): domain Eukaryota; kingdom Metazoa; phylum Chordata; class Actinopteri; order Siluriformes; family Callichthyidae; genus Corydoras; species Corydoras maculifer. The sequence goes on from JAFMOD010000998.1 coordinate 1,314,953, forward strand.
TACTATGGCTGAAGTGCCTAACCCCAATTGCTCAGTGTTTAAGCACAGTAGGTAAAATAGATTGCTTTACTTTATGCTTACACGCTGAATGTTTTTGAATATGAAAATGTGATCTTTAATGACTGGATTTCCCACACTGCATTATGGCTCAGGAATTTATTATTTTATTTATTTATTTTTAAACCCAGAACTCGGTGGAAACCTGGGTGAAAACCTGCCTCGTACTTTGTTCGTTCTCCGGCATTGATGATGTGATGGCTGAAGATAGCCATCTGGATAATAACTCACACCCTCATATCCTGCTGCTAATGCACCGAAACAATGCTACAAATGTGTGTCGCTCTCATCCTGGGGATATAACCCATCTATTTTAGGGATGTTTGATGCCGTGATACTCAGCTCTTTAAAGAATTTGCTGTGATCCTCATCCTGCTCTTACCTTGATCATTTCAGCTTCAGCATTCCTTCTGCTCTTGCAGTTCCGAAATAACTGACATCAAATTAGAGAGAGAGTGAGAGAGAGAGAGAGAGAGAGAGAGAGACAGTTGGGGGTAGGAGTATTTTTAGATGTGTGAATGTGCAACACTGCAAAATAACCTGTGTTCACAAAAGCAGGTTGAGCGTCACAGGGTTAAAGTGGTCAAGTTGTTGAAAGTAAAGTTCAGTGGAAAAAGCGAGTGTTTGGGAACGTGCTTTGAAGGTGGGGCTGTGATGAGCTGATAAAACCCTCTGGAAACTGCCCCATGCCTAAAAACAACCCACACACTTTAACTCAGTCTTTTTTTTTAACTCTTACAATATATTTTTGCATCCCTCATGAGAATATACAAACTACCCGCATCTGCCCTCAGCCAGGTGGAGAGGTTGATTTACTTTATTTTATATAAACTGCCTTTATTTGGGATCGGCTCGGTTGCAATTATAATTATTTCTTCTGTGGTGCTGCTTCGACTCTGACCCCAGTCATCATGTTTGATCTACACGGAACCATATTTTATTCTTCATGTGTCTTCTGACTTCCTTTACTGATTCCCTGGTCTGCTAAAGACCATCCATGTTTGATCCATGTTTTTGGACTGTGGGAGGAAACCGGAGAACCCGGAGGAAACCCACGTGGACACGGGGAGAATATGGAAACTCCACCCAGATGGGGATTCGAACCGGGAATCCGTAGTGCTGAGAGGCGAACCTGCTAACCACTAAGCCACCGTGCCGCCTATTGTATATTTTATATTTTATTAAAATGTATAATGTTTCTCATTGTATGATTTTAAATTTTTTTAGGATTCAGCTGTAAACTGCTGTAAACCTGGACTAATTGTCATACTGTGTTTTGTGTTGCAGCCTAATATCGGGCGTCTGGGGGTCCCGCATGGTCCCTCGGGGGAGAAGGTGGCAGTGGTGGCTGTTGATGATTGTGATATCGCCATGGCGGTGCGCTTCGGGAGCCGGATTGGAAACTACTCGTGCGCTGCTCAGGGAACTCAGAGCGGCCTGAAAAAGTGAGCGTCTGTCTCTTTGTTTAAATCTGTTCTCTCACTGTCTCCATCAGCAGAGTTCAGCCTGAAGACCTGTGCCGTATTGAAAAGACGCAGCTACATGACAGTAATCACTGAAGATTACACCATCTTTAATTTGTTCGGTTTAACTTGCAGCCGTTTACACGTGCGGTAATGTGAAACCGCTCCCTTTCATTTTAACACACATGCTCAGTTAGTGCCTGCTTTTGTGACTTACCTCACAAGACTCCGCTAATTGGTTTGAAATCTGGTTCAGCAGCTTTGCACTTTGAGATAGGACGGCAGGCGTGGCCCTGTGTTTGAAGCACTTTAAACAAATGTAAATAAAGTGACTTGGAACAAGCGACTCCGGTCTGATAGGCAGCGACATGCCTTATGATGTTCAGCCACATTCCACTTTCTATTAAAAAGATTTTTAATTGTCATTAAACATTGATTTAATCATTCCTTCCCAAATAATATATGATCTGTGTGAAGTCTGCTCCACTCATAGTCGCACGCTATCGCACCATCACCTCATTAATGTCACTGGATTCACAGTGGATTCACTGTGTAAATCATATTAAATGATGTGTAGTTTAATGTTTTAGTTAAAAGATATTTTATTTAAACTCGTGAATCTTAACATGGTTTGCATAAAATATTTGACAGTCACATGTACCGGTCTAATCTAAATCCCTCAATGAGAAAAAAAAAACCTTTTGAAATAAAGATTTGGTTTCAGGTTGAACATCCTGGCAGAGACTCTGAGGCCAGATTTGGTCACTTTACAGAACCCACTTTGCTTCTTATTTACTACGAACACACTGTTTCCCACCGTTAAGCTTAGTCCTGGAAATGGTCACAGTTAATCTGCTAAACCTGCAGACTGTTTGATCTGAAGCCTGGGCAGCTTTTGTTCTAAGAGGCTTGAAGGGCCTTCATTTTCTCATTCATGCATGTCGATTAAATAGAACTGTTACAAGGTACCGTGACTGCTCTGAACTGCTCTGAAGCATCCAGCCTTGTGATTACATGATGATGTCAGCAAGTCTGTCAACACAAGTTGCAACCTACAGTAATGTGTATTATGCAGTTGATGAGATGATAATAATAATAAGAAGAAGAAAAAGAAGCAGCAGTGCTGTTATGCTTAGGTTGTAAAATGTGGTGCCTTGGTAATAGAGATAAATTCATAAAATAAACAAGAATATATGAATTCCTCGAAATGAATCATGTCAGCGACACAGTGGTGTAGTGGTTAGCACGTCTCCCACAGTGCAAACACATGGAGTCAAGGTGGATTGGTTGCTCTAATTTACCTCTGACTAAATTTGCCCCTGTATTGTGGGTGTGTGTGTGTGTATGTGTGTGTGTGTGTGTGTGTGTGTGTGTGCGTGTGTGTGCGTGTTTGTGTGCTCACGCCCATGGATGAATTGGCACCCTGTTCTGGGTGTATCTGCCCAGCGCAGATGAGATGAGACTCATGTCTCTGTTAATATATTACTGAGAATATATTTGTGATGTAATAATGCATTGTTTTATGATAATAACTGCTAAATAACAATGATGGAACTGCACACAGGTCACTGGACCTGACAGGGCCTCTGCTTCTGGGTGGTGTGCCCAACCTGCCTGAGGATTTCCCTGTAAGGAACCGGGACTTTGTGGGCTGCATGAGGAACCTGACCATCGACAGTCATCCAGTGGACATGGACAGTTTCATTGCAAACAACGGCACCAGACCAGGTTCTGCCTTTCATCACATTAATAACGAACAAACAGAGGGACCTCTAATTTAGAACTGGCATGGATATTATTGACGTTTTGATGAGACACTGTGTTTATTTTCTGTTTCTTTTTTTGTTCTTGTGTTCAGGCTGCTCTGCAAGAAGAGACTTCTGTAAAGATGTCATGTGTCAACATGGAGGACATTGTGAGAACAAGTGGAACACGTATTCATGCAGCTGCCCTAATGGTCACGGAGGCAAAAACTGTGAACATGGTGAGTTATTATATTCTCATATTATTTATAAAGTAGTGTTGATTTAACTCACATGTTTTACATTAAGTATTTTTTAGTTTATTGCTGTAGGTCCTGCACAACAGCTGATGCTTAAAAATAGTTTAGAAAAATACTTACCATCTGTAAGTACCAACTTATTACAGTTAACCCTGTCAAACAGCTCTGTTACTGCCAGTAAGCCCTAAAAGCATTTAGAACGACTTGGCGCATTCAAAATGCTTAGACTGTATTTTTATTTTGTGCACGTTTAAGGTGGTCGGTTCACTGTCTGACCGGTTCATTGTATTTGCATCTTAATGCTCAGCACTGACCACAGGAAACAGGCAGAGTCCTCATGCATGTCCTGTTCCGGAGCAACATCTCTTGGTCTTTATTTTCAGCTCCATGATCTTCTCACAGAGCGGAGGACAGTGTCAGAGTACAGTCAGGTGAAACCCTCCAGCAGTCATGTTCCTGCCAGGGCTTTTAACATAAACCTTTTTATTCTTGCCTACATAATAAAAGGGTTTGGTTTCACCCCTTAAAGGAAGAGCATGAGTCATGCGTACATGCCGTGTACCGAACCCTAATAACAAAGCGGGATCTCGTCAAATATCAGGCACAAAGCAAATACACTGCCAAAGGAATATGTTTTAGACATGCGAGATAATCAAGACTGCTGTATAAGAAGCCGGGATCCAGAACTTAAAATTTGATTGTAGTAATGAAATTATCATCGAATAGTTAAGCAGCTGTTCAGTGCACAGAGTTCTGGGGTTTTCTTTACCCATCACTGTGAGATGTAAATGAGATCTATTCATTATGATGACCTGGTGTTAGAACTAGACTAAAGTTACCTTAATATTAACTTCATAAGCAAATTAAAAGGACACTATGCATCTAAACCGTATTAATGCAGTGTTTTTAATAAGGCTGACCATTGGTGTTGTTATGGATTTTTATAATTTAGTACACATTCATAAGAACATCTTAGGCACTGGGCAGACACACACACACACACACACACACACACACTATATTGGGGCATTTTAGATTGTTTTGGACTGTGTGCTACCCTCAATGTCCCAAACTGTTAAAATTATAACTTTTAAAATGACTAATTTAAGACATATTAATATTTATTTGTTTTTTTATAGGTTATTGAAACTGTTTTAATTAGTTTAACTTAATGTTCTGTTGAAGTAATAATTTAAAAATCATCTTAAAAATGTAAACTATATAAAACATTCAAAGGATAAAGCGAGAGATAATGAATGAATGAATGAATGAATGAAAACATTCAATAAAAACTTGAAAATTTTGGTTGTAGATCATTCTCATGAGCACTTGCTAAACCTTGTAACCGCGCAATTAGCCCGGTTCTTTTAAATTCACCGCTGGTAAGAAAGAGCAGCAGAATAAACCAGTTTGTGGTTTAAAGTTTGATGTGACAACGTTCTCCACCTTTTTGATAAACTGTTTTTGATGAAGTTTTACAGCATGTGTCACTAACGCTGCAGGGTGGAATCTTATCAGTCACATCATTACTTTCACTCTGTCTCATTAGCGCAGTGCAAACAGCAGCGGTGTCTCTATATCTGTACAATTTTATAACTTTCACACTGATGGCTTCATGTGTACTGCAGTTTCAGGTTGGAATCTGTGACCTATTTAATATAAAGCTTAAATTGTTTTTATTAAATATCACAAATAAGCATGTAAGTTCATTTGAACTGAGGCATGTTTTAAAAACAAATCTCTCTATAAAATTAAATCTATTACTCGATGCATTTTACCTTGTTTTCTGATCTTTATCAAAAATTGCACACATCAACAAAATAAAGATTTTTTAAATGGTGCTGCCCAACCCTAACCACCATCTCAACCCAACACTGTACCCTGTAATTGAAGTGTTCACTACAATGAGCCGTGGATTCAGCATGTAGGTGATTAACTCTGAATGTGTTCTGATACGTTTGAGTTCTATGCCCAGATCCTCCTCCAAACCCGTGATGAGTCACCTGCAGTGGACACTCCCTTACAGAGTGAATATCTGAGATGCATTTAGTGTTTCCACTGCTGATTGATTGAGCCATGAATGTGTGTCTTTGCTTGTTTGTGTGTTGAAACGTCAATGAAACTGAGTTGGCCGGCAGGATGAGCGTCAGTTTTCTGCGAGCGTCAGAAGTGTGAGCTCATTAGAAAGCATGATGACCTTGACAGTATCTACATAATACTCACTCAACTCCACAAATAAATCTTGGAGTCATGGTTCTGATTCCAGCCGACTCATCTTCGTCATTTAAACACACTGATCTGCGCACGGCATATCCACAAACACCATATATCTGAACTGCAGCCTGGACTCAGTCCAACGTAACGTGTACATTCAGTTTATCTTATCTAAAGTGGTTTGTAAAGCCATTCAAACAAGACAGCGAATAAAAGTATCATAAAGCTTTATGATCAAAAGGCATCAAACCGTAACGATACTCTCGACAAAGAACCATTTCAAGCAACATTTCAGAGTTTACATAGCTGCAGCAGCATTGATTGATCCCGTAATCTTCTCCTGGGGTAACAGAAATCATTTCAGGGCAGGATAGGATGACATACAAGGTGCAGGGAGGGAATACGAGACAGCTTACATTCATTCTTTCTATTATTCGAGTTTCTGTACCAGTGTCAACTGAAGATCAAAGGCCATTTATGTAAATGAACCCCTGCATAACGTTCTACTGAAGGGCCGTGACGTTTGCAAATGAGCTGCATTTGTATTGTGTTTTTTTTCAGAGTGAAACAAACATTTAAAACAAATACAACCAAAAAATATATATATGACCAAATAAAACTCTCTCGGCTTAATCTTCTCAGTCCTTCTCAGTTGTATTGTTTCCTCAGACGGCAGTGGTGGGCTGTTAGTGTCTTCTGTGAAGGCTCATATAAATGTGCTAAATAAAAATTTAAATGTAATATGTACAAACATTTTTATGGCCATAAAATAGATTGGTAGAATCAGGTAGATTGATTCAAACGGAGCATTAGGTGTGAAATGCACGCTCTGCCGCTGTCAGGCACAGGGTTATGTGATCATTTTAGGTTTGAGTTGAACCTTCTGTTTTATGTTGGTTCCACAGCGATGCCCTCACCACAGTACTTTGATGGACATGCTATGGTGGCATGGAGCGACCCTGACATCACCATAGCCGTGCCCTGGTACATTGGCTTGATGTTTCGTACCAGACAAACCAGCCCTCCAGCCACCTTAATACAGGCGAATGCCGGGGCTGCATCCCAAATCAACCTGCTGGTAAGTGCAGACGTTTAGGACTGTACTTTATCAATGATGTCATGTTCAAGGTACTGATAAAGTTTCTTTGTAGGTGGTGAACATGCAGATAAGGATGGAGGTGCTGTTTGCACAGCAGCGTGTGGCTTTGATGGAGTTCCATGAGGTTCGAGTAAACGATGGGGAGTGGCATCACCTCCTTTTGGAGATCACCAGCAGCAAAGAGGGCAAAGACACCAAGTACATGGCCCAGGTGTCTCTCGACTACGACATGTTTAAGGTGTGTGAGGTTTGTCTGGTGAAACACTGCAGAATAAACACTGGCACGTCTCCAGATTTCACCAGTCAGCTTGCCATCATTGTGAGTTAACAGCGTGAAGTATATCTTCTGTCCCACAATCAGAAACCAGAACAGCTTCAAACCAGATCTGAGAGCTCGCCAGTCTCGTTCTCGTAACACAGAAGAAGGGGATTGATTAATATTAATATTATTTGACTTTGATTAACAACGACGAAGAGATGTTTATAACCACAGTATTAGAAAGTTATTGTCTGGTTTTAGTTAGTTTTACGAATTTAAAGATAAGCATGGGTTTATAGCATCTTACTTAATAGCAGCTTGCATGTGTTGCACAGCTGCCATCTTCTGGACCTCATTTGCACTGTGTTATCTTTATTCTTGTGGCAGCAGAACCACAGTGCAAATCAGGAAAGAAAAATGGGAAAAAATCATTATTGATACAATATGATGCCAAACAAATAAGTCAAAAGGTTTTCTGTTCCATCTTTGATTTGTGTTTGGATTTGGAAGTGTGGTGGTGCATTTAATGGACCTCACTGACCTCACTATCACAGTTCCTTTGTGTTATATACGTTATGTACTTTGTGTAATGTTGCATTTGAAACCATTCAGCAGCTTAGTTCACCTATCAGTCTCTTCAAATCCAGTTTTAAGGATCTATTTAAAAACCTGATGTTGCTAGTAGGAGGTAATAAAGGTTTCTAGTTTGGCTTTTTTTCTGTACATTGTAAAAGCTAACCTTGTACAATATGTAAAGATATAAAGCAGAGGATTTGAACATTTCGGCTTTGAAGTGGTTCGACTGCTCCATCGAGGAATAATTATTATATTGCTTTACAGAAGTCCGTGGAGATCGGTAACGAGTTACCTGGGCTGAAGATCAGAAGTCTGTACGTCGGGGGAATTTGGGGTGAGAACAACAATGTGCTGCAGGGCTTTCAGGGCTGCATCCAGGTGAGTGTGAGCTCTACAACACACTCACACACCCATGTTCTAACTCAAATGGAAGCAGTAAGTGTTTCTCTCAGCATGCACACCGGCACAGACATGATGCAATTACCCAGAATTCTGTGAAGTTGAATTACTGCTCAGAGGCATTGCCAGGGTGACCTTTAAAAAACAGTAGGACTGTTTTCTGACAACAAAAATGTTCTGAGTTTCATTTTTTTAGAAGTCTGTCTGTCTGTCTGTCAACCACCTTTTGCTAAATGAATGTTTGGAGGAAATGCTTATTTTATCTATTTTAAAATGTTTTATTTTATTTTACGTCATTTTTTCAAGTATTTACTGTTGCTGTGGTTTTCAGGGTGTGCGGATGGGTGAAACCTCCACCAACACAGGCAACATCAACATGCAACAGGCCTTAAAGATTCGTGTGGAGGAAGGTTGTGACCTTACCAATCCCTGTGACTCCAACATCTGCCCCAAGAACAGCGAGTGTTCAGATGAGTGGAGCACACACACCTGCTTATGTGACCCAGGTATGGATCTGCATGATGTCTTGCAGGCTGTTTTTATAATCATCCTTAAACTCCACAAGCCTACGACTGCCCCATATCATTTATCATATCTAATCTTGTGTTCTGACCCCAATCATTATATTGGGATGCTTGTAAGGCGCTTTGAATAAAGGGGTATTTAAAATCACATTGTGTAATGTACAGTAATAATAATAATGATAATGATGATGATGATGATGATGACTCCCCGAGTCCTCTGCCTCCTCTTCCTCACTCTGTAGGTTATTTCGGGAAGGATTGTGTGCATGCATGTCAGTTGAATCCCTGTGAACACGTATCCACGTGTGTACCGAAGCCCAGCTCGTCTCATGGCTACACATGCGAATGTGGACAGCACTACTACGGCCAGTACTGCGAGAGCGAGTAAGCCACTTTCTTCGATTTTTCTTCTTTCTCTTTCTGACCTCACTTTGACTGACATTCTCATTATCGAACCTGCCCTGCGACTTTCTTGCACACTGTGTCAGTGTGGCTGCCAACTTATGTAAAGGCAAAACGAGCACATAGATTAATTTGTTTAATCAGGCTAAGCTCACACAGTGCAGCAGATTCCTGATTCCAGTCATTAAGCTCTTGTCAGTACTTGTTTAAAATTCCTCAATGAGGCCTGAATGCACAAGGAATCACTATATAGACAGTGTATATAAGTGAGCTCTTAATGAAAAATGTGAGTCTTTTTTCAGTGAGTAGAACACAGCACTGTAGTTTCCTTCCCATTGAACACACATTGCCCTGCTATTGTACTCAATGATGTCTGTATTTCATTTACTAAAACTACAAAGCTCATTAAAACATATACTGTAGGGCTACGTGTGTTTAATGTGAATGAAACCACAGTGCTGTGTTCTACTCAGTCTAGAATTGAATATTTTAAGGCAGGTGTGTAATTGATAACACAGCTGTTGATATGATGCTCAACTGCAGGATGTAAACTGAAAAAAGTAGACATTTCAGATACACCATCACTTTAAGGCTGTAAATGGCATTCACACTGCGTTTTAGAATCGGAAACCACCATGAGCTATTAGGCAGGTCAGAACTGAAATGTTGGCCTCGCTGCTTCGTCTGCAGGAGCCTTAAATGATCCTCAACCAAATCTGTGGTTACAGTGCAGATTTACGGGCTTTCCAGTGTGGGTGGGTTCAAGCTGAAGCATTGGACACTTTATCACGCAAACATAAATCAGCTGTAAATCAGGCGTAGTGTGTGGAATTAATGGGACCAGAGTGTGGGGGTGTAGTGTGGGGGGGTGCAGTGTGGGTGTACAGGTGAACTCAGTTCCGTTTATGATAATTAAGTATTAAAGATTATCTTTTGTGTTTTTTTTTTTGTATTATTTCTCTTGTGGGTGTGGTAGCTTAGTGGTTAGGGTGTCAGGCTATCAATCTAAAGGTTGTGGGTTCAAATTGCAAATCCATTAAAGTTACCAATATGGTCCTGATTCCTGAAATCATCATCAAACATTAAAAATGAATTAAATTCTGTCATCGTACAGTATGATGCTCTGTCTATATAAGCCTTCCTCCTCCACAGTGACCAGTGTACATTGTAATTATCCACTTAAAGCCTGTTGACATGAAGTACACTGTGGTTTCCCTCAGTATGCATTACTGCCCTCTACTAGAGCAGAGCTCCAGCCTAAGACTTTAAATGTAGCTCACCTGCTTCAGGTATTAAAGCTCTTGATGGTCATCTGAAAATAACTGCTTTAGGTTTGTTACACACACACATCTAATTATTTATAGCCTTTGATAAACAATATGACATATATAATTACAGATTGTGACGAGAACACACACTGCTCAACAGATTTAGAGACACTTAAAATTGGATAACACACCTTACTAAATGGATCACTAAATCAAACTTCCTTAATACCATGTGCTTTGGTGTCACTAGGTTACAGCCATAACATAAACGGACGCTGCTTCAATTTGGTTCATCCATCTGGTACACAGCTTATCTTATGTTTTTATTAGTGCGGTTCTGTTAGAATTTAGCATTTCCAGAGTTTTTTAAGGTGTGAGTTGTTGAGTGGCATACACTAGACCATGAATAGACTAATAAATATATTAGGATTTGATCCATACCCTGGTTAATTTCAATGCTTCTTATTAATATTGATACTTTTATGGAAGGCACTCACTATAATTTGGTATTTGGGTTTCAACTTTCAACCCCATGAGACTTTCAGCACAGTATTCTTTAATTCCACTGATCCGCTTTAGCAGCCACTAATTAAAAATACCCACTGTGTAAGAAAACATATTATCAAGTCAAGCCAAGCAGCACTCTTTATCCAAAAGCTCCATATTTCAGTATTGTCCAATCAGGAACCAGTACCAAGTTAGTACCAGCTATGATCTGTGGCATCAAGTGTTTAATTAGATGTTTCTATTCCGTCAGAGAGGAAAAACCATGCCCCAAAGGTTGGTGGGGAAGCCCCATGTGTGGACCCTGCAACTGTGATGTCAGCAAAGGCTTTTTTTCTGACTGCAATAAGACCACAGGAGAGTGTCGCTGCAAGGTAACACATAACGGAACACATCAGAAGTTAAATGTACAAGTACATTTACAATACACCTTAAACAATGTTGCTGCTACATGAGAGTAATAATATGAAAATGTGATGATAATAAGAATGAATAATAATAAATAGCATTAAGAGTAGGATGGTTATAATGTGAACATGTAAAAGCAAATATCAGAACTATGTTGTCTTTTTAGGACAATTACTACCGGCCCACAGACAGCGATACCTGCTACCCATGTGACTGCTTTCAAATGGGTGCCAAGTCCCGAAACTGTGATATAGTGACAGGGCAGTGTCAGTGCAAGGCAGGTGTGATTGGAAGGCAGTGCAATCAGTGTGATAATCCCTTTGCTGAAATCACCAGCGCTGGCTGTGAGGGTATGTAACAAAGCGGTGTGGTTATTACTGTAACTGTTTAAATTGTTTAAAAACAAAAATTGATTAAAAAACAAATGTAAAATGCATGTTAATGCAATATGTGTGTCTGTCTGTCTGTCTGTCTGTCTGTCTGTCTGTCTGTCTGTCTGTCTATCTGTCTGTCTATCTGTCTATCTGTCTGTCTTGCAGTTGTTTATGACGGCTGCCCCAAGGCTTTTAATTCTGGAATCTGGTGGCCGAGGACCCAGTTTGGCAGTCCAGTTGCCATAAACTGTCCTAAAGGATCAACAGGTGAATTCTGAAGCCTTATTATAAAAGGGTTTGTTTTATAGTCATAGTGAAATCACTGCTCTGTCATGTTTTTTTGATCTATGCAATATGTAGACAGACAGCTGATCAGTAGCAGGAACCAATAATCTACTGAGATGTTGACAGTCAGTGTGATGGTTTGAATTCTAATACAGCCGCCTCAGTCCTGAGTTTCTCTGTGCTGTCTCTGCTGACTGAAGATCTGACCCAAGTTCAGAAATGCATTAAGCAAAACCTTAAGTCATTCTGGTCAGAGAGTTGAGCAAGTGCCTGTTGCCATGGATTTTTTTACTTCGCTGCTTTGTTATTGTCTCTTTGTGCGGTGTTCTTTTTTTTAACCGCCCCTTTGGCCGAAGCCTTACACTAGCTCAGCCTGCTATTAGGTCTTTTCATGGGTCGGCTAAAGACCCCATAAAGCTTCCTTTCCTCTGGAGGGATCTGTTGGCAAAACAAGACTCACACGTTGTTATAAAGCTTTTGGCAGCTTCTAAACAGAGTCTCATTCACTATAAAGGTACTGAATGCTTAGGAACATTCAGATCTACGGTCAAGCTGCTTTTTCTGGACACTTGTGCTGGAACATGTAATGCTGACAGTATTACATGTGTTAACAAGCATTCAGGAGATCTGGCTGTCAGGGTGGCCTTTTTCATATCCTTTAGTTTTTTTTTCTTATTTTTGAAGTGTTATTATTATTAATTATTATTTCTATTCACTGTGCTAAATGTATAAATATATGCTCAATAATTATTTGTGTTCTTGTTGTAGGTACTGCTGTAAGACACTGCAATGAAGAGAAAGGCTGGCTTCCTCCAGAACTCTTCAATTGTACCACCATCACCTTCTCCCAGCTCAAAAAACTGGTACAGCATTAACATTTGCATGTTGAAAAAATTTTAATCAAAAACACCTTACACACTTCCCAACTTGATGTTTGGGGTCAGATCATAGGGTCAGCCACGAAACAGCATCCCTGAAGTAATGATGGTTAGAAACCACTAAGCCACTACACTACACTAAATGACACCTACGCTATTATTATATAAATAAGAAATAAAAATCTCAGATTGCGCAAAGAATTCCTTGCTGACTGTCTATCAAGGTCTTAACATAAACGCTCTCTTCTTCAGAATGAGGAGCTGCTTCGTAATGAGTCAAGGATAGATGGAAAGAAGTCCAAGGACATCGCCTTTATGCTGCACAATGCAACAAGCCAGACTGATTCTTTCTTCGGCAATGACGTGAAGACAGCCTTCAAGTTGATCTCCAGTATTCTTCAGTATGAGAGCCAGCAGCAGGGTTTTGACCTGGCAGCGATGCGCGACGCCACCTTTAATGAGGTGACAGTTTCTCAGTTCCTGTAACAGTTATTATTATTATTATTATTAAATTTACAGTTTGTAGATCACTGCACGTCATTCGATGACACATTGCTGCTATACGTTCTTGATCACTTTTGCATTAGTGTTATAAAGTTAAAACCTGACTGTCCTGGAAAGTACAGCGACATCAGTGTCAGGTTAACGAATTCTGTCAGCGCAGGAGATGATTTATGAATCCTGTTCAGTCTGTTCTCGTGTTCCGCTCAGTTATTTATTTAAGTCGGTTTGGTGGGTTTTACTGCAGGTTGTACTGCAGATACAACATCATGTGTAATGTAACTGTAGCATGAGAGCTGGGATGATCCTCATACATGGTTTATGTTTATTGTAGAACATTGTAAAAGCAGGAAGTTCCATCTTAGACCCCAGTTATAAGGAGCACTGGGATCACATTCAGAGGACGGAGGGTGGGACGGCGCAGCTGCTCAGCAACTTCGAGGATTATGCCACCACCTTGGCTCGTAACATGAGGAGAACCTACCTGAAACCTTTCACCATTGTTACACCGAACATGAGTACGTTACGTTACCTACACAGACTGGACATCAACAATCTGCCACTGTCTTTATTATTTATGCTGAATTGAATATTTGTATGTTTGAATGCTGTTCTTCACATTTACAGTTATGTCAGTGGATTATCTGGATTTCTCGAATCCTGAGGAAGCAAAAATGCCTCACTTCCAAAAGATTAAAGAGGAATATCCCAAAGATCTGAAATCTTCGGTGCTGTTTCCAGAATTTACGGCGAAATCCACACAGCTCCAGGGTACAGTGATGCTGCATTAGCATAATTATGATATAATTATGACCGGAATTAAAACCGGAATGCGCTAAAGAATTGGAACATCAACACGTCACGCTCAAGATATTTTATAACATTTCATTAAAAAAAAAAAACACTCCCCAGCTGTTTCTAAAAGTCGGAAACAAGCAGTTATCCAAAAGTTAAATATGCTTAAACATTTTTCTTTACTGAAATGAGAAGACTAAAGCCAGTACCTAAAAAACAGCTTCACAGAATTATCACTGCTCCATCAGACTTTACTTTTGGCACAATGCCTTCATATCTGTTTCTCCAGCAGCTGCTCCAACATACGATCCTCTATCACACATACACTCTGCTGAGGACAATGCCTTTCATGTTGAGAGAAGGAAGAGGGATGCTGAAGGACCGCCACCATTTCCGGTAGCTGCCGTCATAGTGTACAGATCTATGGGACAGCTCCTGCCAGAGCGCTATGATCCGGATCGGCGCAGCCTCAGGTAACACTGAAGGAGTCATCCAGGGTTGGGTTGATTTTAGATGAACTGAACTGATTTAAACATTAAAAGAACTAAACTACAGAACTAGTTAATAGTTTGGACTCCTCCCCCTCCTTCTTGCTCCATTCTCTATTTCCTCCACTTACCATATAGATGGATGTTGTAGTTTTACCATTACAGACTGTAGTCCATTAGTGTGACACTGCTAGGATAGGAATAATACACCAAGAAAATAATCCCTGCTCTGTGGTGGTGCTATTGGGGTCCTGACCATTAGAGAACCGAGTAAAGGGAACATACACAGTATGTACTATAGTCCATCTTTACAGGAAGTGGAAGAACATGGACAATAAGTGGAGCAGAAAGGGGGCGAAACATTAGACTGATGCTTTATATTATTTTCATTAAATCTGCAAGATCTGCTGTTTCAGTAAAACATCATCTAAAAGTATTAATCTAAACATTGTAGATGTTCTTTAATCTTGTTCCTCAGCTGTAGCTCTTCTGGGATTTTTCTTAACATTTATGAATTTTATCTTATCACATCAGTGTTGTAAAAACCCTTCAACACACTTAGATGATTCCTTCAAATTACAACATACCTTTCACTTGATTCACTGCACCAGTGACTTGTTATTAAGAGGTGAGCACATCCCGAATTTTGGGACAGCTGGTATTTGACCGTTCTGTTCTTACTTATACCAAACTACACAGAGCTCCATTGTAACATCTTGTGGCCTGAAGCCAGATACTGAGCAGTTCCTCTCCTCCTGTTCAGGCTTCCCATTCGACCTGTCATCAACACCCCCATCGTCAGTACCACAGTACACAGTGAGGGTGGACCGCTGTCTATACCTCTGGATCGGCCCATCACACTGGACTACACGCTGTTGGAGACAGAAGAGCGAACCAAACCTGTGTGTGTGTTCTGGAACCACTCTATCTCGTAAGTATGGTCCAAATTTGTTTAGGAAACACACACACAACACAGAATTGTGTTTATGCATGTATTTGTGTTATAGAATCGGCGGCACTGGAGGTTGGTCATCTAAGGGTTGTGAGCTCGTCTTTAGAAACACTACGCACATCAGCTGCCAGTGCAACCACATGACCAGCTTCGCCGTGCTGATGGACATCTCTAAACGAGAGGTAATGTTCTGGCTTTGCATCAGTGTGTGCTTTGTTTTAACTCTGTTGATGATACTTGTACTCATGTCATTGCTATATAATGTCACACTGCTCTGCCATCAAACTTCTGAAAATTTACTTTCAAAGTCAAAGTCTCATAGAATACCTGCTGTGTTTCATTTCATGTCATGACTGCTGATATGTTGCTTATTAAGGATACCTAAAGAATCTGTGTTTTTATTTATACACATGATGTATAATATATATAATAATGTATAATAATGCTTATCACTTCTCACTACATCACTACTCTGTTGCAGCATGGAGACGTATTGCCTTTGAAGATAGTCACCTATGCCACAGTGTCAGCATCATTACTGGCGCTACTCATCACATTCATTCTGTTAGCCATCCTGTATAAACTCCGCTCCAACCTGCACAGCATCCACAAGAACCTCGTAGCAGCTCTCTTCTTCTCCGAACTCGTCTTCCTCATCGGAATCAACCAGACTGACAACCCAGTAAGACCTCAGCTTTGTCCCGTCAGCCATAGAGGAAAGGTTTTAGCAAACAATTAAAACTGACTTTAAAATTGTGGCTGTTAAGTTAAATCATCAGCTCATAGTCAGCTTGATGTCATGTATTCCCAGATTTTGTTTTCAGGACAGCAAATTTTAATTAGGTTTTCCAAAAAGGGCCTCTTCACATTCTGTGTTAAACAATGTTCAGAATCTGATACGCTTTGTTCTTTGTACAGTTTCCTATTGTACGTCATTAGATCCTCTGTATTTCAGTCATTTTCAAGGTATAATATTAACTTTGCTACATGAGAGCTAATGCTACTGAATACTGTTTTTAATTTTAATTTCCAACAGATTTGCAGTAGAATGAGATTACATGCAGCAATATTAGTATTACAACCTCATATTTTTTACCGATTTACAAAAATAAGTGATATTGTTGAGTTTTAGAAAACCTTATTTAATTATTAAAATTAAAAACACATTAATTAATTAATTTAAAAAAATCATAATAATAATTCCACTTGAAACACCAAATTTAGGCATAACAGGCTACAGAATGACGTACGACCTCATTAGACCATGATGACGGAAGTGCTAATAAGTATTTAAACCTCACATAAATCTGTCTTTATAAAGAAAAGAAGCTTATATCTTTTATAAAAATCTATTTTTACCTTGTTATTTAATCCGGAGCTTTCTCAGCCTGTTAATGTTCTAATCCAGTTTATTTTGTGTCCTGCAGTTCGGACTTTTTCTAAAGCTACACTGCAGTAATGTGATTTCTTAAGTCTTCAATTAGGAGTTGTGTATGGTGAGGGTTCAGCTCAAACTGCTGGTTGTTGACAAATGACTGGAAATAACCTGCAGCGCGGAAAGTGTCTGTTTGGACTCGTGATGATTCAGCGCTAAATAAAAAAGAGCCATTTGATTGGTGCAGCTAAAATCCCTATAATTATATATTGTTGTCCAAAACACATTTTCAGACACCCTCACCAATGTGTACACACACTATTCATGGTGTTCATGCCTCGAGGGCTGGCTGGATTAAAGTGTTGGAGGTGCAGTGTGGATTTCTTTTAGTTCTAAAGGTGTAGCTTGTTAGCCTCAGGTGGTTGCTGCGCTAACTACAATTAAAGGTTTCAAAATACCACAGACAGACCTTTTGATGCTGAGATTATGTTATGTGTGATGGCAAATTCACTGTAAGCAATAGGTCTGTTTCAGTTTACAGACTTTCACTGAATTTGAATCAGCTGAAGTGCACTTGACTGCCCATCATTCCTGGCATGTGCACTGGTACACATTTTACCAGCGTGTGTGTGTGTGTGTGTGTGTGTGTGTGTGTCTCCCTTTTGATTTTCTCACACTCTCTCTTTGTTGTTTTTGCAGTTTGTGTGTACAGTGATTGCCATCCTGCTGCATTTCTTCTACATGTGTACCTTCGCCTGGATGTTTGTGGAGGGCCTACATATTTACCGCATGCTCACAGAGATGCGTAACATCAACCATGGACACATGCGCTTTTACTACGCTATTGGCTGGGGGATCCCTGCCATTATTACAGGTCCAACAAGCACTCCATCATTTAATCTGTGTTTTGTTAAATGTAACTTTTATATAATTATGTTCAGATTGTTATTTTTTGCCTTTAAAATAAGACTGTAAAAAAACTAATAAATCAAATGTCCTAAACATGTACTGCATGATGTGCAAAGTCTCCGACTCCAACAATTGACAAACACAAAACACACACCCTTGATATCATGTTGGGACATGTCTCTATTTCACTAATGTGTGTGATCTCTGTGGGAAACCTGCCTTTGTTTTGCATGTATCTTTATCTCGCTTAAATTTATCAACGTTCTGTCTCGTGTTATCGTAATTTAGAGGACATTTCATGTCAGTTATTCTTTTCACAACCAATTTAAAACTAAAACACAAAGCTGAGTGCATTTAATTAAGGCCAGGTTGTGTCTGCGGCTCAAAATATGCAGCCTCGTGTGTGAGGAATTTTAGAGCTTGATATAGGGGTTAGGGGTTAGAAGTGTTTCCAAAATCAACCTGAAATGAACCTGTGATAGAACAGACAGAGGTTATGGAGTAACTAATCAGGGAATCCTTATCATTAATAAAAGAAACTGTAAGAGCATATGCTTTACTTACTACTTTACATACTTTATTGTGTTTAATATATGCTTAAATGTGTGCGTGTGTGTGTGTAGGTCTTGCAGTTGGATTAGATCCACAGGGATATGGCAACCCAGATTTCTGCTGGCTCTCTGTCCATGACACGCTGATCTGGAGCTTTGCTGGACCAATTGCTGTTGTCGTACTGGTCAGTATCTGAGTGTCTGATATCCAGTTTCTCAAAAACAATAAAACACAAGACCGATATTTAATACTGAGACAGGAAAGGGCCTTCCCAAATGGTTTCCAGAAGCATACAGTTGTCTAAAATTTATGCTTAATTTATCATAGACATGTCAATGGGGTTGATTGAACTTTTTTTGAGTGATTAGGAGGTATGGTCTAATGTTTGTCCATATAATATATGTCATCATCATTACATTTCATTTTGTAATTTTTAGTGCAACCTGGTTTCTTATTCTGGTTTTTGATGTGCTGCAGGTAAACATCGTGGTGTTTGTGATGGCAGCTAAGGCGTCATGTGGGCGCAAACGCAAAAGCGTTGAGAAATCTGGAGCCATGTGAGAAATATTAACCCTCAGCTTGGTTTATTACTGAGACTAAGAACCTGTAAAGAACCCAGGTCATTATTTACTGGTGTGTGTTTGTGTGCAGCCCCGCACTGAGGATGGCCTTCCTGCTTTTACTGCTCATTAGCGCCACCTGGCTGCTGGGACTTATGGCTGTTAACAGTAACGTCATGACTTTCCACTATCTGTTTGCCATTTTCAGCTGCTTGCAGGTGAGGTTATCAATATTATTATTTGTAGTATTAGTTAATTAATCAGTTTCATATTAATTAATCAGTCTCATAAACACATTTGCAGAAGGTGTGACGTGTTACACGGGTTAGTTGTTAGTCCTTAAGCTTTATGATTTGTTTTTCAGGGGATCTTTATCTTTATCTTCCACTGTGTCCTCAATAAAGAAGTGAGGAAGAACTTAAAACTGGTGTTCACTGGGAAAAAACCACAGGCGGATGAGACGAGTACGACGCGTACCTCCCTCCTGACAGTAAGTTTCGGGAGGGCGAAGGATAGCAGGGAACATAGATATTGACACAGGGTTTTATTACTTGATTTAAGATTTAATTCATGTTAATGAGACCATAAAGTCATAAATAAGTAAGTAAATGAGATTAGACCATGGTTTATAGATAAACTAATTAAAAGTAAATTTTATTCATCTTACATTGTTTGATTGGATTTACATCCACAGCGTTCTCTGAACTGTAACAACACGTACATGGAAGATGGTGCAATCTTCCGTTCGGCGATAGGAGAATCCACCGTGTCTTTAGAGAGCACCATCAGGTCAGCCAAGAGCCACAGTGGATACCTCTCTTATGCTTACAGGTAACACACCTGCTGCATGGCTCTGCACGAGATTCATTCATTCCCATTCTGTGCTACTGTTACTCATTTAAATCACTTCTACATTCCTTACACCTTAAATATAATTCTAAAGTTAATTTATCCTTCCCTTCTATCTGGTTTGTTGTACCGTACCAGATTGGACACGCTGGTCATGACCATCACAGAACAGGTATCATTTGGGTGGTGGATAGTTTATTGTCAGATCTGCAGGGACACTGATGTGGTGAGGGGATTTTAGTGCAGCAGTGCTGCTGTAGTTTTATTTCTCTACCTCAGTGACACTGCTGGGATAGGAATAATGCACCCACCAAATAATCCCTGCTCTGTGGTGGTACTATTGGGGTTCTGATCATTAGAGAACAGATTAACAGTTCACAAACAGACTACAGTCTGGAATTGTAGAACTACAAAGTCCATCTTTAAAGGAATTGGAATTGAGAACATGGACAATAAGCATAAAGGAGGTGTGTCCAAACTTTTGACTGGTACTGTGTCGTGTGTTTATTGTCTGAACAGAGCTTTCTGATGCATGGTTGTAGCACCCGCTCTGGCTGCCGCAGTAAAACATTAAACCCATGCACACACTCAACCTTTGCATGTTTCTGCGGATTTAACAATAATGACATCAGATTCTTGTTCTTTTAAAAGCATTTTTACGCTATCAAATGTGTAATTAAGTTATATACCTGTACACGTACCTTTAACTGGAGCAGAATACAGGACTCTGACATTTTTCAGGTAATGCAGAACAGACTCAGGCATGTAGACCATGTGCCTCTAGCTACCATCATTCATCAGGTGGCAGCGATATCTGAAAAACTTAAGCCCTAAAATTATCATTAAAAATGGCTGGAAATATGAGATTAAGGCTATGATGTGAATTTATTGGTCTCATCCTGCCTGCATGAAAGAAACAGACTCATATTTTTACTGTTGCCTGGAGGTTTCGGTTTTCCACGTGAAGCCACTTCCGCACTGAGGCCTCGAGTGACGGAACAGAAAAACCTTCACCCTTTCATTTAGAAATCTCTGGCATGTTTTCAGACGATGCGGCCATCATTTTTGACCAGAGGCTGAGCTAAGGAAACAATTGATCATGCCATATGTGAGAGAGAGACGTGGCATCATGGCATGCCTGCCCCCCTGCATCCCCCATTCCCTAAATCAATAACAGTTATGCTAGACTGTGGATGTCTGTGAGCTCCAGTATAGAGAAGGTTTTAAATGCGTTTATGTTTGATTATAGTAAAAATAAAGCACTGAAATCATGCAATGCAATCATGTTATTGGAGTACGTCCTCCCTGAGTGGTCACCATCATGTGATAGAGGGCAGATGAGTGATGGATTACGAAAAAATGAAGTAAAATGTAAAAGAAATGTTGCATGACGTGTAAAATAGATAAATAAATAGAAGGATGAGGTGATGAGTTCTTGAATGCGAAGTCTTAATGATGCTTCACAGAGATGATTCAGCTCAGAAGCCCAGTGGTTCTTCAGGAACGGCTAAAGGTGGACTTACAGACATCGATGGCCCCCTCTTCCACCGTAATGGCACAAAGGCAGATGGTATGAGAGCTGATAACCAAGCTGACTAATCTATTCAATCACATGTTCTAGTTCGATGGCGCTTTAACTCTTTTGTTGTTATTACATCAGATTCGGACTCTGACAGCGAGCTTTCTGTGGATGAACACAGCAGCTCATATGCTTCATCCCACTCATCTGATAGTGATGATGATGATGATGAAGAAGTGCACATGAAGCCCAAGTGGAATAATGAGCGACAGCCAATACACAGCACACCAAAAGGTTCTAAACCATTCATTTAACTACTAAGATTTTTTTGGCATAGTGATGGTTGTTTATTCCTCTTATTCATTTTTTCCTCTCTAGTAGACACAGTGTCCAATCACATGAAGCCATACTGGCCCACGGAGGCCACGACAGCCAGTGACAGTGAGGAGGCCGGTGGTGTGGAGCAGCTTCGGGTGGAAACCAAAGTCAATGTGGAGCTTCATCAGGAAAACAAGCTGAACCACATAGGAGAACCACCAAATGATTCAGGAACCACCAACCAGAGCAACAGCAACCACCATCCAGAACAGAGGAAAGGTGACTGAACATGCCAAAGTGTTTTAAGTCATATTTATGGTCAAAATAATTATCTCAAAGTATAGTTTATATTATCATTTGCTTAATCGCAACAGACTAAAGGCCTTTTCAACCTTACAGTCCCACGAATACAAGCACAACCTCTTTATGTGTCATCAGCGTCAGACAGAAGAGTTGATTCGGATGATGTGTAGATGGTTAAAGTGAGCTGTTTATTCCCCTCAGGGATTCTTAAAAATAAGATCACGTATCCTCCACCACTTACGGACAAGAACATGAAGAACAAACTACGGGAGAAGCTGTCTGATTACAACCCTCCCACCATCTCCTCATGCACTCCGCCTGTGGCCTCCAACGATGGCGTGAACAGTCACAACGTCCTCATCAAGCCTCCGCACCGTGTGCTGCTGCCTCTCAGAGAAACGCACAACGGGGTGGCGCTGAACATCAACGGCGGCAACCAGTCGGACTCAGAGTGAGTAATCAGGAGACGTTGGAAAAGCTTCAGCACCACTTTTATGTGAAATGAAACAAACATAAAAGTTTAGACCCCACTTCTTTTATGGAATGTTTATTCTTGCATGTTGTTTTTACTTGTTACACGGCTTTGTCAGAGACTCGATTCTGATTGGTCAGATGCAGCAATTGGCGATTGGATGTTTCTGTATGAACACAGTGGACCCCACATCGCGATGCTTATCGCTGTCCTGCACCCTGCCAGCAGTCTGTTTTCATTTATCTATTTTATGAAACACACCTATGAACAATTAAGAGTGTTAGTGCATGCAAGGTGTACTGTTCATATCATTACGATAAAAAAGGCCCTACGTGTCAAAGCTGTGTAATTAGCAGAATAATATTCACCAATTTGGTCATTCTGATGAAATAACCCCCGTTAGGGTCAGTGAGGAGTCTGGGATCATCCTGTTGGGGGTTATTTTGTTGTTATATTTGTTAGTTTACTTACCTGCACAGAACACAGACTGTTTCTGTCTCCATCTGCACCTTTGCATGGGATTTGCACCATTTTCCTGAAAACACACCTAACCAGCATGTTACCGCTCTCTCCCCCTCTTTCACTCTTTTTCCCTCCCCCTTGCACCTTGTCCTCTCATCACAGTGGCAGTAACGAAACTTCAATCTAAACCCAGCAGGAAGCCTGAGGGGTCTCTTCCAGCATGAGGGCCACACGGCTCCCCTCATAACGGAGATGAAGAGCGGCACAGAGATGGATAAAGTACTAAAATGATGTCCACACTGTATGGATCACTCGAGTTCTTTGTCTCTGCTCAGCCGCGACACTCCAGTGGGGCACAGTATTACCACAGAAGTCTGCCTGCGCAAGACAGAACCAAGAGTTAAAAAGGGAATGTACTGACATGTGCTCAGAGGGGACAGGGATTGTGCCAAACTGTTTAAAAATGCTGGACCACTACATCCGCCAATGCCGAGCCATGCAGCTCCTGAATGATGTCCCTGGATGTTACCACTAGTACTTATCTGAACCATGGGAAAGAATGTTCATACTTGTCACACAAGGTCGTGTTGGTGGGGAATCCAAGCTAGAATTTTCACCAAGTGCCCTTCCAGAGGAAATTTCTATTTCATTGTAATTAGCACCATGTAGATATTTGATCTATTTTGTTATGTGGACAGTTTCACACGTTTTCCAGCACATTTTTATAACTATTTTTTATATCATGTGATTCTTAAGATCCAAAGGAAGCACAAGAGCTGTGGTTTTGTCTATTTCAGGTTGATGTGGTGCCTTAGATTACACGAGTACACAAAGTCTCCCAATCTTATTACACATATATATATATATATATATATATATATATGACAGACCTTAACCTGATTAAATTATTTAATAATTATAATGGCAGAATATTGTTATTGCAGTGATTAGACCTCTGTACTGCAGAATTGCAGTCAGTGAAGCAGTGCACTTCAGATATGTTTGATGTGCCTTAACTCTATAACTTAACATGGTGAAGCATGACCCCTGGTCAAAATAAGGTGATGAGATGAGATTAATTTTAATATTTTATCCAATATGTCTGATCATGACAAGATCTGATTTTTAAATCATATTTTATTTTATTATAAGTGCTCTAACATTGTTCTGTCATTTCCAGGTCTGCAATATATATATGAAGGTGCACACTTTCTTAAGAATGTAGGAACACTGTGGAAAACTAAGATATAATATTTTTATAAGAAAATTAAATTATGAAATATGTAAAAGTAGCTCTTGGGACCTTTTTAAAGATATAAATGAATGTGTGTAAATTCTTTTATAAATGTAACCTGAGAGGCTGAGAGGATGTGTTCCAAATTAATGAAATCAGCTCCAGTGTTTAATCCATTCTGAACTAAATCCTGCTCGTTTTCCCCATTTCTTTAAAAACAGACACTGGAATTTTTCCTAAATTTGTATATTTATTTGTATTGTGTTGTCACTGGAAACGATTGCAGCTATTAAAACCTGTGGATTTTTGCAGTTTCCTCCGCATTGCTCTAACTTTGGTGTAAAGTACAATGTAAATAAGGTGAATGTAAATCAAATGTCTGTAAAGAAGAAGCTGGTATTCCGAGCAAAGCGGCATTTGAAGGTGATGTTAAACTGCTTTTGAAAGAAAAATAAAAACGTGCTTCCAGTTCCGAGGTTTTGTACAGAAACAGATCTACAGACATCTGTTCAGTTTCACACTGTGAATCAGTTTGTATGTTTAGTTTTTTTTTTATACAAGAAGCTTCCACTTACTGAGCAGAAGTACAGTACCAGTCCAAAGTGTGGACTCGCCCTCTTTTTGCTCCACTTATTGTCTGGGTTCTCTGTTCCACTTTCTGTATAGATGGATTTTGTAGTTCTATTATTACAGAGTGTAGTCCATCTGTTTGTGAACTATGGCACACACTGTGTCAGTCCCCTTTACTCTGTTTTACCATCAATATGGTAATTGGAGAAAATAGATGGAGCAAGGTCTTTTGTCTGGTACTGCAGCTGTAGGTGGATGTAGGAAGAACACAAAGTGACACAAAGG
Source organism: Corydoras maculifer (assembly GCA_019802435.1). Classification (NCBI taxonomy): domain Eukaryota; kingdom Metazoa; phylum Chordata; class Actinopteri; order Siluriformes; family Callichthyidae; genus Corydoras; species Corydoras maculifer. The sequence continues at coordinate 1,339,809 of JAFMOD010000998.1, forward strand.
AGATTGAAGTGAGTACAAATAAGAGGACTGATACACAACATGCATTGTTATGTCAATTTGTCTCATTGTCACCAACACAAAACTGTAAGTGAGAGTTTCTGTTAAACTGAGCTAAACTGTAAATTGTAAATCATAATAACAGCTGTGTTTATCAGTCCTGGTTCTAAAGGAGCACCGTCCTGCAGTTTTTATCCTGCTTTTAACAGATAATATATATCTTCCTCTTTTTGCTTATTTGGAACTCGATGTTAATCTCTTCATTTCTTCTACTTCATCTCTGAATCACTCAGCTCTGGCTGAACTCTTGCTGCTGCTGCGTCTGAGAGACCAGGGCTTAAGTATCAATGGGAAAAAATTTTGGGGTAAACGAAGGCAGGTGTATTTCAGCAAGCACATCCAATTTATAATAGATAATAGCTATTACTGCATTCCTGAGCAGAAACACAGGACCCAGATCAGCCAGCGGTAGGAGGGATGCCGGACCTCCATTCTGCGGCTGTGTAACAGGAGGAGACCAGCTTGAGTTTCAGTGGCTTAAGAGATGTCAGTCAGCATGATAACAATAGATTTCCTTCATTTAAAAAGCAAGAAGTAAAGAAAAGCTGCCTGTGTCTGTTACCACTTCCTCTGAGAGAGTGAGACAGACAGACAGACAGACAGACTGTGTTCAAACAAATATTCATATTATTATTCAGTGTTATTTACACAAGATCTGATCTAAGCCTTAAGTTTTTTTTATTGTAGAGAAAATACATTAAGGCACTTTATTCATTTAGAAGGTTTATTTTTATTCCCATCACATTTTGAGATGGCTGATGTAGTTACATTCTCATGTACAGTACCAGTCCAACATTTGGACACGCACCCTTTATGCTCCACTTATTGTCCATGTTCTCAGTTCCACTTCCTGTAAAGATGGACTTTGTAGTTCTGCAATTCCAGAATGTAGTCCATCTGTTTATGTTGTACAGTACATACTGTGTATGTCTCCTTTACGTGGCTGTAATGTTGTAGTGCATTGTTGTCGTATTAAAATGACTACAGTGCCATCTAGTGGTGAAGTCTTCAAATCTATTTAAACCCTAAAAGACCTTAATGTCTTGTCCTGCGTCACTGAGCCGCCCCTGAATTCTTATGATCATATTCATAATGAACTGCTTTGGGTTACAGACTATTTTCTGTATAAATCACTTTCTCTTCGTTTACTGGTTGGTGGAATTTGAGCGCTGTTTCTTTGTGTCTTTCATTGTTTTTTTTATTGATTTTATTGATTTTTATTGATTGATCGATCAATTGATTGATTGATTGATTGATCCCTGCAGCAGAGGGTTCTGGATTCAAATGACCCAGCAGGTTCTGAACCCTGAACCATCAGGACAAGAGTACGTTTCTCTTAGAGTCAAAGCGAACAGAGTGTGAGTTCCGATTCAATCACGAAGCTGAAAGTGTTACGTGATAGTGTGGCGATCGTCACGTGGTTCGGGTCAGTGGCGAGTTCCCAGCATGCCGTGCGGCCGCGAGGCGTGCTTGTTGTGTTTGTTGTTGTGAGCACGCGCAGGCGTTTAAACAGAGATGATTTCTTTATAACAAAATTCATGAAACTGTAATTAGAAGTTCGGGCTGCGTGTGTTTTTGATGTTGGGACATAAATCTGGAGGTTCTGGGTTCAGAATCCCAGGTCTCTGAAGTTACAGAGTGGGTTCATTAGCAAAGACACTTAACCCTCACTGCCCCGGGATGCTGGGATTAACCCTCTGCTCTCTTAATTAAAGTAACTGATTAATAACAGAATTAACTTAAACTATTGGACTCTGAGATGTCTGTTTGTTCCTTAATGCAGTCAGCAAGATGTTAAAGGTTAGAGAGCAAACGCCGAGCAAACAGTTCAGCAGTTTTCAGGCTAAAGGTCAAGAGAGAAACCCTGCTTCTAAATGACACACAGTGTCTGGAACTCCGTCTCTTTTTTTTTTTTTTTTGTAAAATAAAGACCTTTTTAATCAGTACAGAGGCTGGAGGTCGGATCTTTTCATCTGGCTGTATTTAGTGAGTATTGGCAGAGCGTTGATCTCTAATTAAAATCCCGGAAAAAAAGCAGACAAATACATTTTTAAAAATTATTGTTACTTTACCAAATATATAATCCTTTACTTTATGTGCTGCGATGTATTCCAGCCTTTATGTTTAATGTAGTAATTGATTTAACCTAATTAACAATGATATAGCAATTATCTATTGTTTTCAATAATTGTGAAGAACTAAATAAAGCTGTAACTGTAGTTCATGAAGGGTCGAGAAAATAAAGGGTCAAGAAAATGAAGGGTCGAGAAAATGAAGGGTCAAGAAAATGAAGGGTCGAGAAAACGAAGGGTCAAGAAAACGAAGGGTCAAGAAAATAAAGGGTCGAGAAAATAAAGGGTCGAGAAAATAAAGGGTCAAGAAAATGAAGGTTCAAGAAAATAAAGGGCGAGGACGATGAGCTCATTTTTTTGTGACTGGCTGATTCTCTGATGTTCCTTTTTCGGTGGGATTTTTTTAAAGATGCGTATCAATGATTGAACTGAATGTTTTGACACGTTTTCTCCTTTAAGTTTAGGGTTTGATAAGATACGATAAACTTTATTGATCCCTTTGGGTAATTCCTTCAGGAATTCAACTTTTTATTTTCATTAATTGTTTCATGTATAATTAAACAGGTCAAATAAAACAACCTCGTCCGTGTTCAGTTACTATTGTAGATGAACCAAGAATAAACCATAAACATAACAGAAGGGAGCGGCGCTTTGATGTGCGGCTCCTTTAAGACGTGACAGTGACGTCGGGCGCTGTGTGTTTAATCAACAGGAGGTGGGCAGTCACACACGCACGCGCGCGCACGCACATCAGTGCTGTCAGATGAGCCGCGGTTGTGACCTGCAGGTTTGATTCTGAAGCTCGAGCAGAGAGCCGGCGCTGTGGCCCCTTCTCAGCTGCTGGATGAGGGTTCGGATCCTCCGGAGCTCTTTATTCAGAGACGTGTCGTCAGCGTCCGACCTCCGAATTAATGAAACTTTGTTCCGATTCGCGAGCTGGGTAAGAGATTCCCCTTTAAAGAGTCGACTCTGGGTAATAATTCCGCTTAAGCGAATCGACTCATATAAAATGATTATGTTGACATTTCAGTTTGTTACAGTGTGTTATCATTCAGAGAATCCACGTTTTGTAAAATAGTTTCTTTAGATTTGGGAAGTTTTACAAACTGTTTGCACCGAATTGCCTTTAAAGGTCAAGGCTTTCCATCAGATGAGTGTGCTGTGCACATGCTCTGAAACAATCACGTTTATTTTCCTTTAAAATTCGGTTTTATTGGAGCTTTATGTTTGTTATTTAAAGTCAATTTGTGTAAATTAGAATGTGGGGGGAACATAAACAGATGCGTTAACAGATTCTGTGTATATTGTTAGAAATTCTTTACAAATTATATAAAATTTGCTAAACAAAAATTTAATCCAGAAACACTTTCAGTAGAGACTTATATGATTCACAACATTCCTTGTTACTACACTTTTTTTGTTGCAGTCAATTAAAGAAATGTGCTGAATAAGACTAAAATGTATACATTAAATACAATAAACTGCACTATATTCTTGCACATCGAAAACAGGCTTGTCTTCTTTCTTATATAATTTCATTAATTATAAATTAAATGTAGATTGGCTGGAGTTAAAGCATCAACTTTCTGGGTTAAAGTCTAGTACTTCACTAACAAGTCATTACAGTCCTAATTTCAAGAATCAAGGAATAAATAAAAAAAAAAAAATAAAGCAAACAAACCAAAATGGATGGGCGGCCCCCACAACCCTAATATAGTATACAGCGGAAGATAATGAATGAATGAAAAACGAACCAAAATCAGGAGAAACAGATCAGGAGATCAGAGTGGACCGTATCCCCTGAGCAGATGATGAATAGAGAACATGCTGTCAGCACGGGTTCGGGTCGTGATCTCATGGCTGTGCATATTGGACTAAGTGCATTCTTGGAGTGAAAGTCTTCAGCTGCTCTGCTCTCTGTGTAAAGTCCGTGTGCAGTTTATCAGCATTGTGAATGTATTCTGGAGATTTACTGGGAGCTGTTGGTTCTAAACGCCGAGTAAGAATTCAGACAGTGTTTAACGATCGTCTGCTTCCCATGACTTAATACAAGTTTGAGGTGGAAACCAAATGAAATTATTCCTTTTATAATAATGGACTTTTAAGTGCTCTCGCTTTTATCTGTGTGTAAACGCAGCAGGCTGAGAGCTTCTTGGTGAAGCAGGTGCACCGCAACATCGGAGTGCTTTTCTTGCCACCAGTGTTTTAACTGATTTTAACAATATTGAAGTCTGAACCCATATACAGTACCAGTCAAAAGTTTCAGGGATTAAAACCCACCAGATTCATATCCCATCACTCTAACTGCAGAGCCTTCACACCCACAGTGGGTTCAATGTGTCCGGATGTATAGTTTGGTTAAAGTGAAAATAAGGCCGTGAGTCACTTTTTGTTAATGTGTGCTTCCTGAGTGAAGTCCCAGTGCCATCGTCTGTTATTATGTGTTCTTCTCTAAGTGTGTGTCTGTGATGAGTCACAGATTCAGCTCGCTCTCACTTTTTCTACACTCCATCAGACACAGAGCAAAGTCATGCCAGGGGAATTCAATGGAACTCTGATGGAAGTTCTTAAACATCATCTGGGAGACAGAATGCTCTTGTGACATCACCAGGTTCACTCAGCTGTAAAATGAATCTCATGAAGGTTTATGCTGAATCGATAGTGTTGTTAAAGCCCAGCCTTCACAGGAGCGACAGTCACATTAGAGGAGCTATTGATCTCATTTTAATCTATGTTGCTAATTAGGGGTTGATGCATTCATCCTTTAAGACTTTGCACTGAACAGAATGTAGATTGGAGGTTCTTCAGTTACACAAATGTAACTTTTATTTGTTTGTACTTTGTGCATTGTCTCCTGCAGGGTTGGCGTTCACCATGTTAAGGTAAAGCCGAAGTTGGCTGTGTTGAACATGCTCAGGAGGCTGGACAAAATACGATTCCGAGGATCGAGGCGTGATGAGTCACTGGATATGGTTGAGTCCCCCGGCGCCTCGGATAACGAAGGAGCAGAGGATATTCTGATGAAGCCTCGACTTTCCCTACGGGACCCGGATGAGCTGAAAGGTCCAGTAAGTGTTCCTGCAATTGGTCTTCAACATATAAGAGTTTCCACATGGTTTGACTCAACACTGACCAGCTGATCACCAGTCTTAGTTATGTTCTCCTGCTCCAGAAAGTAAATTAAGGACATTCATCCTGTTGGATGACATCACTATTTACTGCACTACCCACTGCACCACCATGTTACTGCTCTTTACATATTTATCTCTTTGTAATTATCCAAAGTCTCTTAAGAATTTGCTTATTTAAATCCAAATGGCATTTTGCATGGTTAGCTTCACTAAAGTGTAGTTTAAAATAATCGAGTCTACTTTGGAAAGTGTAAGAGAACATTTATATAACATGCCGGGTTGTATTTTAGTGATCTTAAGTGAGCCGTCAGTCATGCAGTTTGATTTTGGTCGTGTCAGTGTGTCAATGTTATCGGAATGACAGGAAAAGTACTTGCAAAATGTGCAGTTCTCTTATTCTTTATGGTCATTAAGAGCCAGGTGGTGCTCTGACTCTGGCGGATGCTGCTTCAGCGGTGCAGCAACCTGGACTCAATGTGCTGCTCCATGAGGTTCTCCATTTGAGTGTGAATGGAGAACCCACAGTATAGTCGAGACTTTTGCAGTCAGATTTGATAGCCGTCAGTTCTAGTCAGCGTTTAAACGATGAGGTGGAAGGTGGTAAGTAAATCGAATGTTGGTGGGGTGTAAGATAGTAATGAGCATCGTGTCGCACCTGGTGCAGGGTGTAAGGTGTATGTTTGTGTTTTGTTGCTTTCGCACTGCATGGTCATTAAGTCCACTCATCTTTTGTAAGTGTTAAATGTTTTTGTGCTCGTCAGGAGAAACTGAAGGCTTTGTTGCTCGGTTGTGGCTGGATATTTGTTGCCACTTACTTTGGATGTCTGAGGTTTATTATGTAAAGTTAGTTTATCGAACAGCTCCATGGTCTTCTCGCAGGGCTGCTCTACGTGACCGTCTCATTTTCTTCTATAAAAATCTGTTTGGTATCTCCTCCATGTGTTCACACAAACCCCTGACGCTTCCACGACCCAGACGCCGTCTGCCGCTGTTGGACGTATTAAACTAATTCAAAGCAGAGAGATGATGGAAAGACGGTGTGGTGGTTATAGACGCTCAGTGAGCCCACTCAGTGCCCCTGCTTTCCTGTTTATTCAGAGTGCTTCCTGTTGTCTTGGTGCTGAGAGAAGATTGAATTGATAAGACTCGCTGGTCTGGTGTTCTATCACCAGGCAGAACAGTCTCTGAGAATCCAGCTGTAATTATACTCAGAATTAATTCAATTAATTAGCTTGTTCTGCTTTATGAGTGATGGTCTGTGCTGAGAGGTGATTTATCTTAAATGTTCTACCACTTTGTTCTCATCTTGATGGGATTTAATTCCCTGTTTGTTTCTTTTGATGAACCAGATATTAGATTAGTCATCATGTTGTTGTGTAAGCACTCTGTTTGTTCTCTGTATATGAGACGACCCTGCGCTGGAATTCCAGACGCAGTCTGAGCTTTTCTCTTCGTCTCTTTTCTCTCTGTCCCATTTTTGCTTGTTTTTCAGATTCAGATTCTCATTCAGATCTTCTCTCATCTTTTTTCTTCTCACACGGCCGATGCTTTTCACAGATAATTTCTTTGCCGTGTTTCATTTATGTTCTTTCTTGATATTTTCATTTTATTTTCCTTTTTCATTTCTCCTCCTCTGCATACGTTCACTTTTGGGGTTGATGTTGCAGACAGTGTGGGAGTGTATGTGAAAGTTCACCGTGGAGTAGAAATGCTACTATTGCAGGCTTTCTGTTCTCTTCTTTATCAGGTTCACAGTTCGACTGATTACTTTGGAACATGCTGTTTGAGCAGTTTTCTGTTATTACAGGATTTTATTGGATAATGACGCTGGATGCTATGAGATTTATTTAAACACGTTGGATCTTAAATCAGTGAAATCTTGAGAGCGCAGTATAAATATGGACAGACGTTAATAAAATGGACATTTTTCAGGTCTGCTTTTTTCCCCCTGTAGTTTCCTGCTGCTGTTTTAGCTCCTCATGGGGCGACTCAAATATGCATCTTATTTGAATGGCCATCACATGTTTTCCAGGAAGTTCCAATGCCATCGTCTGTAGTCAGAGGGCGGGGTTTGGATTCAGACGTGATCTTTGGTGTGTAACTGAAGAGCCTTGCTTAGGATGAAGGCTGTACATCTGAACTATATGGACAAAAAACATTTCGGGATAAAGTGATAGATAGGCGCTCTGCATTCATTATAAAGATGGACTAATGTTTTTAAATATCAGCTAATGAGTCTAATCCCAATCCACTTAAATAACTTCCATATAGTTTGATCGTGTAATAACCTTAAAATGAGCCTCTGAGTGTTGACATATGTGTGTCAGATTGTGTTGTAGTCTCATGCTCGCTCTGATGTACATGGCAGTAATGTAATCTGGCACGACCCTGGTCCTGGATTTCCCAGCAGGCAGTGTGTATGCTGCGGTATTTTGGGAGCTGTAGCATGCACTGAGGGGAGAGATGAGTCATGCATCAATCAGAAGAACCCTAATCTCGCTCCCTTCCAGTTTCTCAAATCCACATAGTCAACGGGTTTGGCATCGTCATCTCAGCCTCTGCCTCTAAAAAAAACAAAAACACAAATATACGTGTCATGATTCTCATTATTCATATAACATTAAAGAAAGACATTGGTTTAAATGTAATTCCTGAACTGAATGTTTGAGATCTAACTTTGCTTTAAGACAAGAGAGTAAGCATTGCTAATAAGCACAGTACTATGGCTGAAGTGCCCAGGGGCAAGGCACCTAATACTAATTGCTCTCCAGGCAACGTGCAGAGCTGCCCACCACTCAATGTTTGATGCAAACAATTATACAAAAATAAATGGCCAGGTGCATAAATGTATACATGTGTATACACATAAACGTCTGCAGTCCTGATTTCTCTCTGAACTCTCCTCTTGATCGAACCCACAGGATTTTAATAGGGTTTATGTTAAACCATTCAACCACAACTCTGTTGTCCCGTCATGGCAGCGTCATTCAGATGTTGTCCTTGTTACTTCATGACTCTCATTTATGGGATGTAGGTTAACTAACAAGGTTAATACGCAACGAAACCTAAAACCATTTGTCTTCTCAAGTTCAAGTGGAGGTGAAACTCTTTCAGAGATCTGCATGAGTCCTGTGTCCTTACTTTGAATATGGGTTTGGTTTAAACACGAGGAATCTCGCTTTCGGTGTCTCACCATTACATGAGAAGTACAAGCTTCTAACCACGTGCCTTTTTTAAAAACTGTGTGCTTGTGCAGATTTAATCTAAATGAATCAGTGTAATGCAGTGTATATACAGTATGTTTATGGATGTCCCACTGCGGCTCGACAGGCAGCTCTGCGGGAAGCGACCTGGTGCATGATGCGCAGGAAGCAGCGTGGCGCAGCCACAGTGTTCTGCATCGTGTGTGTAGGTGTGTCAGAGAGAAAAGAGCAAGCCAACACTGTCAGTCGCATTGGTTTCTTAAAGAGACACATCTCCTGCGTTCAGGGTGAGAGGGAGTGCTCGCTGCTGATCGCGGAGAACAGACCCTCGCGCTGTGTGCACAGAGAACGCAGAGATGCAAGGACGTTCGGGACACATGCTCTGTGATGCTCTGTGGCTGTATGCGTCCGGGGAGTTTTGCATGTTCCCGCCGGCTGTGCATGCGTGTGTAAATGTGGAGAGCACAAGTCGACTGTAACCTCACACGTGTTCTCCGTTCCACCAGGCTGCCTTCGGGACAGTCAACATGGCCGCCGTGCAGGACCTGAGGAGCGACACTGAACGCCTCAATGAGGTTAAAGGTCATCTGGAGATTGCGTTACTGGAGAAGCACTTCCTGCGTGAGTACTGATGAGGAACTTTGGACTAATGTACTGATGTGTGTGTGTGTGTTCATGTGTGTTTAGGTGTATATAACATTGCGGGGACCAAATTCTTTCACTTTTTTTAACTCATGTAATTCAGAGCTCATGGAGTCTACCCCCCCCCCCCCATTAGACTTTTGTCCTGTTGTTATGCAGATGTGTGATCTGGGTCGTGTCGTGTTGTGTCGTGTAGTGTGGTGTGATGGTGGTGTGTTCCATGCAGGCTGCTGCTCTTCTCAAAAAAACCACAGATAGTTTATTTTGTTGTCAGCAGGTTCGCATGTTTAAGATCATGTGCTAGCTTCTGATCCACCACGGGGCGTGTCGGGGTCATGCGGGCATTGCTGGTGAGGTGGATGAGGTGGAGTTTGGTGTTAAACAAGCCCTCAGTGTAGATTCTTTTTGGCAGTGTGTGTTATATTCTTCGGTTTTGTATTTTACTAAAATTTTAACAAGAATTATTGGTTTGAATTCAGTTTTGTTTTATTTCTTTTTTCCCAGCATGCCTTTTTGTTATGAACAACATGACGGAAATCTACATTTTTTGAATCACTAACTCAAGTTGATAAATAGACTGCTTTCATAATAACTTTAATACTGAGACGAAGGCAGATGGGGAACACTTATCTCCGTTACTAGGACGTCTACTGAACCAGCCGTGAACTTCAGCACAGCTTGTGTGGTGTAACCTCAGGACAGCTTACGAGAGTATATCATGGGTCACACTGATTTAACTTGGAAGTCAGACTCTCAACGTCTGTAATAAAACATACAGCACATGCTGCTCTAAATCATTCTTATACAATGTGTGTGTGTGTGTGTGTGTGTGTGTGTGTGTGTGTGTGAGAGAGAGAGAGAGTGAGAGTAAGCACCTGAAACATTCTCCCCTGAATAAGCACGGTGATCCTATTTTGCCCATAGTGCTTAAACATAGAGGAATCTGTTCTGAACATTTAACCCATCCGTGTAGTGAAACACACACACATACACACACTGGTAAAGTAAGCAGATGTGCCGTCGGTGGGCAGTCTCGTATACGGCGCCTGGGGGCAATTGGGTGCCTTGCCCAATGGCACTTTAGACACAAAACTTGGCTCCAAGGCTCTTGTGATGCCTTTTGGGTTATCCTCTAACCAGCAAGCATCTTCTTTGATTATGATTGCTATATTGTGTGTGTGTGTGTGTGTGTGTGTGTGTGTGTGTGTGTGTGTCTCTACACCGTTAAGCCTCCCTCAGCTCCACTTAGCCTGGCATTAGGGTACAGAAATAGCACCGACCCATTTCCTGCTATGTTATGGTTGACCTGGGGTTACTTGCGTTCAGATACGTGTGCATGTTTATCTTGGGATTCCCTGCTACACTCCGACACCTGTTCACTTCATCTGCCAGCAAGCTGAAGCGAAGTGTTAGTGCTGTCTGTACAGCAGGTATACAATACATACTATACTGTAAAGTCCCTGTAGTCTCCATATTTCTGATGGAGCCAGTTAAATAGTAATAGACTAAAGTCTACAGTAGTAAAGTCTACAGTAAAGTCTAAAGTCTACAATAGTAATAGACTACAGTACACTCTGTGTTTTCAACCAGGAATAGTGACATTAATTGCCTGTGAGTTTGTGTTGCGCTATGTGGTGCACTGTGAGTTTGTGGTGCACTGTGAGTTTGTGGTGCACTGCTGTGTCACAGTGGCATGTCAGTAAGACCTTAGTAATGTGATTAGTGACCTGGGGGCCAAAGCCGTCTCTGCTTACACACATTCACTAAAGCTGATCTAATCATCTTCCAGCTGTCTTGTACTTCTAGCAATGTGACTCAACACAGGGGAAAATATTGAATTAGTAATCTGCATAAGGTTTTAAAATGTATTTCAAATGAATTATTCTTTTTTATATGTGGTTTACTATGTCAGGGTTGATCCAGCATGTGTTGGTGTTCAAGTTGTAAAGATAATGATATGATTGGACCTTATTAAAATGAAGGAGGTTGTGCTGTGTATATCTGTTTTTTTGTAAATATTTTTAATTCAACATTGGAAACAAAAAGGAGAGTCCAGCTTCTTATACATGTTAGTTACTAAAAGCCTGCAGGTAAAACCAATCTGCCATTTATAATAAAATGTAATTAATAAAACAATGCAACATTTAATGACTTGCATCTTTAAATACAGAGCAACTTTGAATTGATTGAGTCTTAAGCATCTTCTCACAGCATGTTATCTTGGCGCTGCTGTTAATAAAATGGGTTTCATATTTTATTTCTGAGGTTAGCTGTTACTTTAAATGCTTTAAAGTCAACCAGCACTAATACTCAGACCTACTAATGAAACATTTATATTGTGTAAATTATATTGCGTTGTCTTTGGAGAGAGTTTAGAGGAATGCTGTTGATGAATGTTGGACTGTTTGTGTTGTGGATGTGCTGGGTTGTTGTGACCTGTGTTGACATTGGCATGCATCTCTGACTGCTGTGCTGTATACACCTCGTCCTCTGAAATATTCTGTCTATTTAATTACTAGCAAACTTTAAAGTGAAACTTTTTATTTGTTGCCCCTCTGCTTTCTTCTCTTTTGTTGTTTTAGACAGGTTACCATGCAACAGCACAGATCTGTAGGCAGGAGGGCGGCCACATTAGATGCCTTATTGTGAAGTTGAAAAGCTGCCATTGTTTCATAGTTGTGTGTGTGTGTGTGTGTGTGTGTGTGTGTGTGTGTGTCTGTGTGTGAGTGAGTAAGGAAAAAGTGAGCAGTGCTTAGTATAAAGGTTACAGAAATGAACAACACTGATCTGTTAAGTGGGTGGAGGTTAGTGGGGGTGCTGTGGGTTTCTGTTGCATAGTATTATAACCTTATTAGTTCTCTTTACTGTTCTCTCATGGTCTTGAGGCTCAGGACCACTACAGAACAGGACGCTACGATAATCCTACACTAGAGACTAAGATTGTGAGGGGCTTTTCATACCCATTCAGAGGAGAATGTTTCAGGTGTTGGGCAGATACACCCTGGACAGACATCAATTCATCGCTGGGCAACCACACGCACACACTTATTTAGGGGCAATTTAGTGCAGTCATCATACCATGAATCCATATTTTTGGACTGTGGGATAAAACCAGGATAAAACCCACGTAGACACAGGGAGAACATGGAAACTCCACCCAGATCGGGATTTGAACCTGTATTCCCAGCTCTGAGAGACGAACGTGCGAATCACTGAACCACTGCGCCATCCCTCTGTTTGACTCATTAAATATTTAAACATTATGTACATTATTATCATTAACCTGTTTACTGTGGAACCACGGTTCAGTGACGATGATTAAAACATCTGTCTGGGGTTCTGCACTGCATCTGTCGCATGCCTTTGTTTTTATGGTACGAGGCACAAATATCTTGTACGTTAAACATAAATAACTCAATATCTGATATTCACACACATACCATGCTGCCTAATGACTGTATTAAAGGATATTTAATTAATACCATGGAATCGTGGTTATAGAGATCTGAGAATTTTAAAATGAGGAAGTGATACAGATGGTGACCCGACGTAACCCTGAGGAGTCTGTTCAACTACCCGAAATACAAAATGACTAACACCTGCATGTGCATCATATGATGTGCCAGGTTTGAGTCCTGGTCGGGGAACACTAGTCTTTTTCTGTCCAGAGTTTGCATGTTCTCCCTGTTGCCACTGTTTTTTTTGGGGGGGTCTCCGGTTTCCCCTCATGTCCAGAACATGGTGATGGGTGAATCTGAGATGTTAAACTGTTCTGTGCTGTTTTTTTAATACATTAATCTGTTTATAGTGAATCTTGATACAAACTTGAACGAACATGTCATTTGTATAACTTCAGCATAACATATTAATATATGTATTCGGTCATGAAATATGTTTTGATTATATAATTAGTTCTGATTGGTTCACCTGATTTATATCACTCCACACATCCATCCTCACATGAAGTCACCGGCTCTGTTTCAGTTCAGGGCTCTTTAGTCTACAGTGTAATGTGGAATGACAATGTGAGGGACATTGTGTGAACATATCACCACATTCAATACTAATTACAAAAGGACAAAGAGAGAGAGAGGCGAGAGTATCGAAACCACCGACTCTGATCCAGCGATCCCTAAGGCTGTGTCTCTTTACCTTATTTTCCCTCGCTCCATTCCACCCCACTGTAGTCTTTAAAGGCTTTTATTATTTAACTACCTTCAAAAATAAGAATTTTTTATGTATTTATTTTACTCTTCGGGTTTCCCTGTTCTTCCAAAGCATTAAAAAAATGTTCTTATCTCGATGGTAAATATAAAGTGGCTTTTTTCCCTCACATGAGCTGAGGGATATGAAACCAGCAGAGACAAACAATGTTGGCTGACGAGTGATATTACAGAAAATCCTTTTTATTTAAGCAGAACATAATGGTGCCGAAATTTATGATGTAGAAAGTAGAAGTAGCAGCTATGACAAATTCATCTCTCATCGCTAAATATTACAGCTTGTGAACACTTTCTGTTTCTGTTACTGTTTTTAGAACCTTAACCCACATATAAGAAAAATACAGAGTTTATAGCTACACGTGCTGGAACCCTGGAACCTTTAAGCTTGGTATGTTCTCATGTATGGTGTATATTTGATTCTCTGTGATGAACTGATCGACTGATCTGTTTCTTTCATTTTTGCATCTTGAAAACATGAATGAATGTATATGCTATGCACTACAGTTTAGTGCACTTTTGTATCAATTTATGAGTAAAAATAGTCACGGATGCATTACATTAAGGGAATAAATTATTAAAAGGTTTAAAAATACCTCAGTTTGAAGCTAACAGGAAACTTAAGAGTGTAAAAATGGCTTCACAGGACAGAAATGGTGGGGTGGTGTGAGGGAGCCTTTGAAGACCTGCTTAATTTTTGATGAGGTCTAACAGGTGGTGATGAAGTGTGTGAGAGCTCTCACTGGGTTGTATTAATCTTCCCCCTGTCCTGTCACAACAGGCCTAATTAGAAGATGGATGAGTTATGAGATGTGTGAATTATGTATATACTGCAAAAAAAAAAATCTCACCCCAGATTATCTGATGACGTAGTTCAGTTTAGTTCATTCCTCACAGTAACCAGAGAAAGTAGTTTAAAAAGTCTTAAATCCAAAATTAACACATTTAATTTTATTCATTTATTCATTATTTCCCGCTTTATCCTCTATTAGGGTCGCGGTGGGGTTCCCCATGCCCATCCAGGAAAGAAAGCCTCGGGCGATGGGCAGATAGACCCAGGACAGGGCGCCAATCCATCGCTGGGCCACATTTAATTTAGTTTTGCAAATGAAAATAATGTGTGTGGGCGGCACGGTTGCTTAGTGGTTAGCACGTTCTCCTCTCAGCACAAGGGATTTCCAGTTCGAATCCCCATCTGGGTGGAGTTTCCATGTTCTCCCTGTGTCTGCGTGGGTTTCCTCCGGGTTGTCTCCCCACACCCCGTGAACCTAAAATAGGATAAAGCGGAAGATAATGAATGAATGAAATAATGCGTGTGTTCATTTTTGGGAAACAGAGATCTGATCATCAGTCCATGTGTGATCGGATCAGCTAAGATGCATGTTGATTTAGTGTTTAATTCAGCTGAGACAGTGTTTCTGTATGTCGACTCAGAGCACTATGGGCTGGCTTGCGGATTTGTTGATGTAAAATAAAATGAAATAACAAGTATGTTCCCTGATCAATTTGCTTAAGAATAATGTGCTTTTGATGGCTGGCCCTAGACCATGATTCCTGTAATTATCTGTACTTATCTTCACATTGTGTCAGTAATGGTGTGTAAAGAGCATTAAGTGCTTTAGAATAAATACAGCTCCAGATTTTCGTTGCTGCACTCTAACTTGCTCTCATTGTATTGTTTGTTGCTGCTGTTGACTCCTGTCTGTCTGAGTGGTTTTATTATAACCAGTGAGGGGAGAAGTACCTGAGAGAGACATTTAAAATCTCGATTCTGATGTTGGTAGTCAGCATGTTGCACTGTATGTTTGTGTGTAAGTATAAAGGGATCAGTGGGGTGTCTCAGTCTTCATCACTCTTCCATGGCATGATGAACCTGTTGCTCTGTGTCTGTGCCACATAGCTTTGTTTGAACATGACTTCTAGGCAATAAAAAAAAAGCAATCAGCAGAGCGCGACCAAACAAATGAATAATTCAGTGAGGCATTTAGCTGACAGGATGCAAATGGATGCATGTTACTGCTCTGATCCAGCACCAAAACGCAGTAACAGATGAGTTTAAGGTTAAGAGTTGTGAGCTGTGTGTGTAAAGTTGTGAGTCCTCTGTTTGCTATGGGTTAGAACCCAAAAATAGATCAGGTTGTATCTGGGTGGTGGATGATTCTCAGCATTGCAGAGTCACTGACATGGTGGTGGTGTGCTAATACATGTTGTGCTGGTGCAAACAAACAAAATATGAATACAGCTGTTTACAGTTAGGATATAGTTATAGATAAGAAACATATTATCGATATATATAAACAAGCTAATAGTATGGACTTAATTTTTTTACAATGATTCTTAAAGATACACAGAGCTTTAACCATAATAAACCAATGACAGGTTTCCAAGGAGTTCTCTTTTGTAAATGCATCTATCCCCCCCACCCCCACCCCGACTGACCCCTGCTCAGTTTCAGCCCTGTCTTATCTACTCCCACATTCTGGATAACTTACTGACTCACCGCACCGTACCTACTTAACATTTGCATATTTTGGTAACATAATGCTGAATACTGAAGTGTTAACCTGATGTTCAAAGCAACTGTGGTTTGTAGTCAAGGTAACACTGTTTCTGCAGTCTGTTTTTCTGTAGTCCAAAATAACTAAAGTAGAGCGTCTGTGACCTTGTGGGATTTATATAAGATAAATTATCCTTATAATCAGATGCAGTGTAAAGTATCAATCAAAAGTTTGGACACGCCCCATTCTCATTTTCCTCCACTTGCCATATTGATGTAGTCCATATCTGTTCTTTGTTGTTAGTCCCCTGTTGGTTCTCTGTTCTCCGTTGGTCAGGAGCATCACAGAACAGGTATCATTTGGGTGGTGGATTGTTTATTGCCAGTTCTGCAGTGACACTGATGGGGTGAGGGGGTTTAGTGCAGCAGTGCATCTTTACTTTAAGTGAAACTTAAAGTGGAGCAAAAAGGGGGTGTGCCCTAAACCTTTGACTGGTACTGATTTTATTAAAATAGTTTTGTCTGTATCAGAAGTTATTTACATTTGTTTTCTAATTAATAAATAATAGCATTGCTATTATTCTAAGTCTGTATACTTATATAAATTCAAAGGAAATGTTTTGCCGCTGTCTGCAGAGTTGACTTCAGTGTTCATTATTTCTCTGTTGAGTTTGTGCCAATAATGGGTCTCATAATGGCGTGATTTGTTACGGGTCTCTGGTGAAAATCACTCCACAGTTATAGAGGGGCTACTTCATCAGGCTTCCTGAAGCAAGCAATTTCATGCACTCCTGCACATGCTGAGCAGAAGCCAGAATGCAGGAGCGGTTGTAAGAGCACCACCTGAATTAAGTGAAGACCAACGGGCAGTCGTTTCTTGTCTGACCACAGGCCGTCTAACACTTTCAGTAATGACCCTCTGCAGGGTTCAGCCATTATGGAGACCTGGTTCAGGTTGCACTCCCTTTCATGCTTGATAAACTGCAGCTTAACTATCAAATATTCAGTACTGATGGTGAAGCCAAGGGCTGGTTGCATGATCTGCACCTGGAAACTGGAAAGTTATAGTGCAGGGATTTTTGCATCTGAAGTAATATCTGATGTCTAAACATCTGATCTGAAGTATTATCTGATGTCAATAAAAGGAGGAAAAAGGTTTTTTTAACTTTCCGCTTTCCGTCCTTTTTATATACATCATGGAAATCATCATGTGATGCACAATGTAATCACATGATCAGCTTGAGTAACTTTGATCAACATGAAAATGGGAAATTGTACATGTGCTTAAGCAGGAAATAATGCCGTCTCGCGTGTTTGTTTGTAACAGCAAGAATCAGCATTTTCTGTCGGGGTGAAGTCTGCTGTACATTTCATGAACTTGGTTTTTCTCTAATCTGCCAAGCGCTGAATGTGAGCTTGTGATTCTGTGAGATGCCTGAGTCCAGGATCACGTCTGGTCTTTTTTTATAAATTTATAATTTTATACCAAACCAACAAACCAGATTTCATAGAGAACCTCACCGGTACATTTATAACCAAGTTGCTTAATAATTCCACCGACCTGCTAAACGGGATTTATGTACTTAATTTATCTAAGTTTTAAATGAGACACTGCTTACTTAGTTTCAAGCGTAATGTGTTTTTTTTTATTTAATTGTATAGTAATTGTGTTCTACACATTTGGCAGAGGAGGAGCTGAGGAAGCTGAGAGAAGAGACCAATGTGGAAACACTTAAGCTGGAGCTGGAGAGAGAGCGCAGCAGGAGGCAGGACCTGGAACAGAAGATGAATGACGCTTTGAAATCCAGGTGAGCAAAATTCAATGTATAGAATGATTATAATTAATTCATTTAAGACCTTTCTGTGTCACCGTAATATTTATAATTGTATTATTGCATATTGGTTTATTAAGGTTTCCACTGTTTTGGGTATTAGCTCTTTGAAACAGCATACGAATAAAGGGATCCCCTCATGTGACATTGTCTTTATTTTGCTCCTTTCAGGGTGGAAGACTCTCCTCCTCAGCCCTGCAGAAAACAGCAGCCTCAGTCCTCCAACGGTTCAGGTAAACGCAGTGTTCCCACCTGTGGTGGATTTATTTGTAGCTAATGAAATTCGTGGATTTTTAGTTGTGTTTTTTCAGTACAGACACCGGAGGCGGTTGTACTTTGGTTATTTTCCTGATGTCTAATAGCTGTGCAGAGGGATTCACCTGCATGAAGCTGTAAATATTATCTGGTGATGTAAAGGAGAATGTAGGCTGAAGAAAAACTTTGAAACACTCAGTATGATTTGTTGAAAACTCCTGAGAAGTTGCTCTTAAACCAGAAGTGCCTTATATGGGCATAACAACTGCTTTCTCTGCTTAAAGGAGGATCAGAGTCTGTTATTTCAGGCAGCAGTCTAAATTTGTAGATGAGCCTATGTAGGCCAGAGGAGCCCCTTTGTGTTCGGGTAGAAAGAGAATGTGGAGTAGAAGAAGCACACAAACACACACACACACACTCTTCACCCAAAGTAGGTTAATAGGCAATGGGTCTGTGCTCTGAATTAGCTGCTTTACTCATTGACTATCTGTCACCCTCTTTCTGTCTCTCTGTACTTTTTCAGAGAAGCAGCAGAAGGAGACCCTCTTCTCAAGAGTGCAGAAGTGGCTGTACGATCGTTTTGGTGTTTACATTGAAGACTTTCGCTTACAGCCCGAGGAGAACACTGTGGAACCAGAAGAACCACTTAGTGCTAAAAGGTAGAGGGGAGTAAATTATATAAGCTATTGAGTCCAGTTCCATCCTGTAGACATCACTGTACATCTAATAAACTGTTGTTCTCCTGTCTGGATCTATTTACTTACACGTGATGGATTAGTACGCTTGGAAGAGTCCGTCCCTTTCAGGCAGCTGCAGCTACAGAACAGATTCTTATACCAAACCACTCTGAAGACACTTTATTAATTCTAATTCTAAAACGGGTAGTTCTGCTCCTTAAATCTGATTGGCTAAGCCAGTCTTTGTCCAGCCCATAGACATTACTTGTTGATCTTATTTAAAAAAAAAAATGTTTCTTTCTTTTAGGTTAACAGAAAATATGAGGAGACTTAGTAAGTCGTCGTTTTCCTTTTTATTTATCTTATTATTTATTGTTTTGCCACCTAATTAATGAGCTCTGATTGGTTTCCCTGGGTTTATGTTAACAGAACGTGGTGCCAGACCTGTAACCAACTTCCTGAGGAACCTGTCAGCCTTATCTAACTGGCACTCGATCTACACGTCTGCTATTGCCTTTATTGTGAGTTATATGAAATGTGCCTAAACACTTACTTATGCTTCTCTCTTTATATTCATTTCAGTAAATAACCAGTAGACCTGCCTGTGGATTAAAATCTGCAGAGGTTTCATTGTTCTGGATTTTAACGGCATAATTTTTTCATACATTTAAAAAATGTAGCCAGATTTTTTAAATAGGTCCTGAATATTGTGAGGAATGTTCCCTGATTGATGGAAAGTCATGAATCAGAACACATTGATGAATAGCTGCTCTCTTTGACTGCTTTTATCTCGTACCTTTTTTCACATGGTCATACATCACATACAGAGTTATAAAGCCAGGATAAAATCCCATCCACAAGCCATGTTCCTGTTATTTCACTTCACAGTGTTTGGACATGAGGTTGAGTGCATTCGTTGTTTTCTTTGTAGGTCTACATGAATGCTGCGTGGTATGGCTGGGCCATCCCCATGTTCCTGTTTTTAGCCATTTTGAGGTTATCATTGAATTACCTTATTGCCAGGTGGGTAGTTTACATGAACATGTTAAGTTCAGTGCATCTTTAGATGAGGCTTAAACCAAAAGAATGAACTTAATAATTACACTACCACCATCACGGCTTGCTGTATGAAAGACCTACAGGTTACTGTGGCATTAAAGCAGATAGATGGATGGATGAATACTTACTTTAGATACAATAATAATTTACTTCATTATTTGCTTACTTTATTGATCCCAATTAGAACCATAGAATTGGGAACCTGTACATATTAAAGCTGTCTTACATCTGATCAGCAAATTCACATCTGAATATCTTATTAGACCTTAAGACACCAGCACTGCCCTAAATAGTACCGGCTCTGTGCTAATACTGTGTGACAAATAAAGTAAAGACCACTAAAAAGAAATTGATAAACAGTCAGTCAGGTTGAATGTAAATGTGAAAAACTCAACAGAACATGTCATTTCATCAGTTGTTTACTGTTGCATTATTTCCGTATGGAGGAAGTGTTGGATGGAAATGTGTGTATAATTATATTACAGGATATCTATTAATATAAGGTTATAAAGGATGTTATAGTAAAGCGATCTCACTGTCCAGGAAACTACTGCTCTGACCTGGGTTGAGATCACCATGACCGCTGACTTTATGAAGAATGTAATGAATCCTGTAATGGAAATGATATTTTAAAATATCACATTATTTTTCTCTTTGTTAGAAAAGCATTTGTGAAACACATTAGAAACATGCTTAATGTAACTGAAATGATTCTCAATTATAATGTTAAAATAAAATAAAAAAATATTGTAGCAAAATAATTTCTGTGTTTGTCATTAAAGTACAACAATGTCTTTTTGGAGATAAAGAAATAGATATTTTAGTTTATTTAAAGACATTTTTAGAACATGCTCAGGGTCACTGTCTCATCATCAGTAGTCATCTCACAAAATCTTTTGTATCTGTTTCTCTTCTTTAGAGGGTGGAGGATTCAGTGGAGTATTGTGCCTGAAGTTTCTGAACCAGTGGTGGGAATAAGTTCTCTTTATGCACGGTGTGTCTGTATGAATGATGGGTTGCATATAAGTGTTTTTGATTTTTTTTTGTCTCAGGAACCTTCAAAAGAAGATCTTACTGTGTCTGAAAAGTTTCAGTTAGTTCTTGACGTTGCACAAAAAGCACAGGTATGTCAACTTCTAACTATAACTTACAAATGTTAATGTTGTAACTGCATGTCAACAGCATGAACATAGAGTATACTAATGTGATGCTTGTATTTAATGGTGATTTTAATTCATACAGAATATTTTTGGAAAGATGGCAGATGTTTTAGAGAAAATCAAAAAGTAAGTAAATCAGTTTTTCTTGTTGTAAATTTGTTGTTTGTGTATATGTATGTATATTTGTATGTACTGCATGTATATCTGTATCTGTGTATGTATCTGTGTATGGTACCTGATCAGTGGTACACTGGAAGTCATCTAGAGAACAGAATTTAGAGAAACATAGGATAAACATAGGTTAACCCCTCTGAACAGCGCCACACAATTAGGTGTTTGTGTTTTGTTTTCAGAATCATTAAAACGGGTTTGTTTAGGTGTTTAGCTGAAAAAAAAACAGTTTTTCATGTTTAAAAATTACAGTTTAAATAAAAAAAACTAATTAACTATATTTGTTATTTAAGAAAAAATAAATAAATAAATTAAAAAAAAAAAATATATATATATATATATATATATATATATATATATTTATATATAGTAATGCTGAAAACATTTAAAGACTTTGGATGTGCAGTTTTAGTAATATTATGTTGTGCAAAAAGCACTGTGTTGTGGATTTGCATCAGTATGAACCCTCTTGCTGTGTCTCTTACTCTCTCTCTCTCACACTCTCTCTCTCTCTCTCTCTCTCTCTCTCTCTCTCTCTCTCTCTCTCTCTCTCTCTCTCTCTCATGTCTGTTTTGCAGTCTGTTCATGTGGGTGCAACCCGAGATCACGCAGAAGCTGTATATTGGTCTGTGGGTGGCCTTCATCTCATCCTGTGTCCTGCCCTACAAACTCATGGGGTTTTTTATAGGTAACAGAGAATAAAATGCACTACAATCAGAACTAAACGGTGATCACTAATTCTTTCAACCTTGATAGAAACCCAGTCAATATAAATTAATAATGCTAGCTCTGTGAAGATGATTGCTTTCCAATAGACACTCTTACATCATTATAACATCATTTGCACTTCACTGAAGGAGCTCTGACAGTGCGATTATTTAGAAACTGTCAATTTTGGAATTCAGTTAGGACTCAAAATTTACATCATTTTCTTAACAGGGCTGTATGCAGGTGTCAAATTCTTCATCATCGACTTCCTGTTTAAAAGCTGTCCCAAACTGAGGGACAAGTACGACACGCCGTATATTATCTGGAACAACCTTCCTACTGACCCGCAGCTTAAAGAGCGCAGCAGCGCCACCATGTCCAGACGGGTATGACCTCGATATCAGAATCTGAATTTCAGTAAAACCTTAAACTAAACCAGTAAAACTGACTGTTTATGATGACTTTGTTTCACGTGTAACTGAACCAGTGTGTCATGCTTGAATCTAAAGTACAGGCCTTAAACCGAAGTTAATGTACTGTGTGAACAGAACGGGTCGTTGTGGGAGGAAGTTCTATTTAAAAAGAATAAAGCCCCCAAACCAAAGGAATGAATATAATTCAGAATAAAAGCAGTGGGGTTGTGTTTGAGTGGATGATTGTGTGTGTGTGTGTGTGTGTGTGTGTGTGTGTGTGTGTGTGTACATATGTACCTGTAAGAGAAGAGATGTCGTTAAATGGACTCTGTATTCACCACCTCAGACGATCTTTTTTTATGTAATTAACCAGATTTTTTTGTTTTTTGAAAGGCGTCAATTTGTAAACAGCCTATATTACTTATTACTATACTTTCTGCTTCGCCTCTGTTGAACCATCACAGCCTCTTGTGCGTTTTTGGGTGGTAGATGTTGCTGCGCTCCATCCCATCTGAACTCCTCTTTTTCAACTGCCATTGTTGTCATGTTGATGAGTGTGTGTCTCGTGTGAGCTCATCATGGGTAGATCCTGAGTTTGTGTCACACCTGCTTTTCTTTGCTCTCTCTCTCAGCTGTCTGGGTGTGAGAAGGTAGGGATTATAGTGTGACTGTCAGTGTACGTCTGTGTGAAATGCCACTAGCTTACTTTATTTTACATGTCTATATGAGAAATCATGGTTTAGATGGAGATGCACCTCATTTCATGACTGGTACCTGTGCACAAATGGATCACAACAGGCCATTTTAATCTGCTCTTATTAAAATGTTGACACTTTGAAGACTAATTGACTTTATATGGTGGTTTAGAGACACCTGATATTTAAAGGCATTTGGGATCCATTTTCACAGAAGACCTACTTGTATACACATATACATATAGTATATACATTTACAGATACAAATACAAATACCTTATTTTCTGGACTATATGCTACATTTACATTTTATATTTAATGCAAATAATGTGCCCAGGACCATTACAGCATTACTTGCGATTATTTGGCGCCCTCTAGTGGCAACGCTAGGAAGAGTGTCTTTTTTCCATCCAGTAATATACTGTATTGTATTAATTTTTTATTCTAAAATAATTTATTAAGACATAAATACATGTTTATCACATGTAAATCTGTTTTAGAAAGCAACAAACAATGGCTTATTATCATGATGTGAAGAACAAAGTTCATCTGCATGCGAAAGAATGTGACTTCTAGTCCAGAAAATTTTTAGGATTGCATCAGAAATCATTTTCTCAAGAAGAATAATAGTCCTAGTTTTATTCTGGTTAGAATGTTAGTTGTAGTGGCTTAGTAGTCCATCATTCCTCTAAGCTGTGAATAAGCCTGACGTTTATTTAATACTTCTTCAAGTGGAAAAGATAAGTTTGTCAGTCTGAAGTGCAGTGTATGGCATAACTACTTACACAGTAATCCGTGTTAAGTCATCTGCATAGTCACTAACTACCATAGTGTTAATAAACCCCGTGTTATTCATATCTTTTTAAGTAACTTAACGCACTAACATTAGGCTCTGCTCCCATCTCAATTAGAAGCCAGTAGAACTTTGTTTTTAAATACACCTCCTGTTATGATCACAAATGGAAGGTAAAGTGACATTATTCAGTATTTGAATTTTTATTATATCTATTTTTTCCCCACAGGTCCAGCCAGTGGTGTCGCGGTGTAGCTTAGCAACCATTCCTTCAGGAGTGAACAGAGAGGAGGAGTGTGGGCGAACACACAACACCAAGAAAGCAGCTTTCCATGAGATCTTCAACCTGCCGGAATCAGAACGGCCTCTTCCTGGTGCGCCCTAATAATCTCAGTATCCTCCACAGTCCTTCTGTCCTCAGGCCTTTGGTTTGGTAGAATAACAGAGTGTTTAATGTCCCCGCAGTGTGTGAGAACGGGTGGAGGTGTTGTTTAATCAACCGCGATCGGAAGATGCCCACTGACTACATTCGCAATGGTCTGCTTTATGTTACTGAAAAGTAAGACGCTCACACGCTTTAAATGTCACAGTGATCGTACTTTGAGTAAAAAACAAGCAAGTAATAGTATTATGGGATGTGTGTGAATTTTCTCCATTTCTATTTCAGTTACTTGTGTTTTGAAAGCTCCAGTTCCAGATCAGGCCCCTCCAAAAAGAACAAGGTCTTTAAACTGGTGGACATCATCGACATCCAAAAGGTATCTTTATGTATTTACACAGTGTCATTTAAAAGTGTGGACACGCCCCATTTTTGCTCCACTTATTGTCCATGTTCTCAGTTCCACTTCCTGTGAAGATGGACTTTGTAGTTCCACAATTCCAGACTGTAGTCCAGCTGTCTGTGTTCTATAGTACATACTGTGTACGTCCCCTTTACTCTGTTCTAATGGTCAGAACCCCAATAGTACCACCACAGAGCAGGGATTATTGGGTGGGTGCATTATTCCTATCCCAGCAGTGTGACTGAGGTGTTTAAATGAAACTCCAGCAGCACTGCTGCACTAACCCCCCCACCACCATTACCACCACATCAGTGTCACTGCAGAACTGACAATAAACAATCCACCACCCAAATGATACCTGTTCTGTGATGCTCCTGACCAACAGAGATGGACTACAGTCTGTAATGATAAAACTACAACGTCCATCTCTATGATGAGTGTGTAGAGAAAAAATAAATAGAGCAAAATGGTAGTGTGTTTATATAATGTTCCACAGCACCTGACCTGACTTTTTGTATCTTACAGTATAAGGTCTTGTCGGTTCTGCCTGGCTCTGGGATGGGAATCTCTATTGCCACGCCTTCAACACAGAAGGTACCGTTTTCTTTCTTTGTCTTTATGTTTGTAACTTTAGAAAGACAGTTTGGGTGAGGGCTGTTTTCCGCTAATTTACTCAATTAATAATTTCACAGCACTGTTTTTGTTAAAGTGACAGATTTACACTTTTTCAAACATGAGCTGGATTTGGACTTCAGAGAGGTCACATGACTTTACCTGCTGTTTTACAGCCATTGGTCTTTGGCGCCATGATCCACAGAGATGAGGCCTTTGAAGCGATCTTCACTCAGTACATGAAGATCCTGACCACAGGCTGTTATGAGACCTAGCCCACCGCTAACCAGGTCCTGACGTTGAATATTCCACCCGTCTCTCTCTCTCTCTCTCTGGTTCTCGTTCCTGTCTTTGAGCAGGCTTCATGAGAATCACTGTTTGGTGGACTGTGGTTCCAGAACTGTCCAGCGGTGAGCAGCACATTCCTTTGAGCATTTTTTTAAACACTGACAGATCAGCACAGAGGGATGGAGGCTGGCCCTCTCCTCGTCTGAACACACTGCCTCAGAACAGCAGTGTGAATGAAGATGCACTGGATTCTCACCACCACGTTGGGAAGTTGGACGTGCAGCTACCAGGTCGGGAGTTACCGTCCTGTCATAACTTACGCCCCAACTAACATCACGCAAATGCCCCAAGGTGAAGACACAACCACTCACTCGCAGAAGGAAAGTACCTTGCATCAAAAAACAATTCCTAAAAAGTTTTATGTTGGTAATACTAGTTCTATTTTTGAAACAAAAGAGATAATGATTTATTTAGGGATGGATCACAAGAGGTTTTATTATAAACAGGTTCTGAATTTGGACTTCACTTGTTGTTAGTTGGGTTTAAACGTCGCTCCAAATGAATTCCAACAAACTAGAAACCTTATTCATTGGAATCCCAAAGGTAATCTCATTGCACTTTATGCTTTTTATGTGATATGTCTGAGAAAAGGTTAGTGATTGCCGCAGATATTAAAATACATTTAAAGTCGTAAGTTTAAAACGACATGTACCGTGATGTTCTGCCTGCAGGGCAGAGTGTAAGTGGGTCAGGACATGACTTGTGTATGAAGACTTTTTACAGAAACTGATTCATATGACTTATTCAATGTCTCAAACAGGAGACACCAGAAATTTAGTATAAAACGACAATTCTGATTCACATAACCCTAATCTCTAATATGATTATAACAGTGTGTATGTTCAGAAGAGTCTTGCACCATCAACTAAGGGGGTGCACCTTGAGGTGGTACACCTAACCAAGTTCTACAATCTTTGCTATGTCCCAAAAATCTTTTTAAAAGACTTGGGGACTTTGTCATCATTTATGTATGCTGTGTTTCTGAGTTCAGTGACTTTAATAACAAGGACCTACTAACATTCCTGTATATACAGCTTGATTTAACTCGTGCCTCAGCTGTAGAGGGTCTGATTCAGATTTCAGTGGTAAATTATTATAAATGGAACCACCTTTGGCACTTTCAAGCACGATAGACAATCATATCTGAAACAGTGTCAGCTATAGACCTTATGCAAAGTGCTGGTAGTGATTTAGTCTAATGTAGGGCGGCTCTCATCATTTTATAACTAAAGCAATGATTTTAAATTGCAATTGTTTCCAGAATCTTAGAAACCATGCTAGATATTTCCCAGACAACTTTACACATGATAGTAACCAATCAGAAAGTTTAATACTTAAATATCAGTAGATAAATCAGTAGGTCAGATACTTGGATAAGAAATAGAAATTGGGTTATCAGGGCATTTTATTTACAAGTTAAAAGTATTTCAATATTTTGCTCAAACTTGCTTTATACTAATGTAAAGAAAATATATTGATCAGATTGAACTGTAAAAGCAGTCAACAAACTGCGTAATCTGAACCCTATGCAGAGAAGCGAGCTTTAAAGCGAGCAGTAAGAAGGTCATGTAGAGTCTGAGAGTCTGTCAAGTGATTGATACTCTTTCCAGGTCTAAATATTAAGTTCTGATTTTCGTCTGGATCGTTTACATTTCTAAAAGTGTGTGAGCCGTATCTGTACTGTGAACCCGTGTCTGTCGTCAGATTAATGCGCTGTTGGACAAGTCACCTGCAACTCCGTCAACACAGACATCACAAAAGTCACATTTATTTCACATACCAGAATCTCAGTGTTCTCATCTATGTTGCAGAATCGTTTTTTTACTTATTTTTGCTAGAAATTGTAGAATCGTAGCCTTAATATTAAATCAACTTTAATAGACAGTTTAGAACACCCCTGTATGTAAAAATGTTTAAAGTTTAATGTGAAGGCTCTTGTACTCACCTCATATTTTACCACCTGCTGTTTTTTCGGCGTTGAACACTGAATTCTGAATGTAAAACATACAGAGAAGCCTGAATATTACAGCAGTGTTGGCTCAGTCGTGTGCAGGTTGAGTGGATGAAGAGGTTGCGAGTTCAAATCCGGATACTGCCAGCTACTGAGTTTCTTGACCTTAGATTTTCCCAGATCTCAGATTTTTTATAGTCGATGTCGACTTAATTTAAAGTACCTTGCAGTTGCACCTAAGAGCACAGATTGTACTGTTTGAAACATAGTTTTGCCAAATGTTTTTTTTAACTTGCTTTTGGTCTTTATTGACTGCAGTGTATGTAAAGCAGAACAGTTTACAAGACTCTGTTCAAATCCATATGTTGTGCCTCAGTTTGACCCACACAGTTATGAAAACGAGGATGATCTTACATTCTGCCTTGCACTCAGTTCACACAGCGGTGTTGCGAGATGAAGCTTTTTGTCTGCCTACCGTACAGTGTCACAAAATGTCTGTTCTGTTTTGTACTGATGAACGTTACCGCAGAGACTCGATTCTGTATTAATTGCTGGCAGGACAGTTTGTATGTGAAGCCGCGTGTCTCTTTATAAAGGGTCATTATGAATGTCGAGTTGTCCTGTTAACACTGATCTAAAAGCTCTGTGAGTGAAATGCAGCTGACGTTTCCACGTGGCAGACATGTCAACTATTTATAAAGAATTAATTTATCCATCCACAGCGCAATGCTGTTAGAATCATTTGTTTTTTTTTTTAAAGAAATGTCTATTGTAAAATTAATGTGGTGTACATTTTTTTAATTGGAGTAAAAGATATTTAAGATATTTGTTTGTTTGTTTTTTCAGTTATGAGTTAATTTAAAAAAAAAAATAATTCTTTTTATTTCACAAAGCTGTAGGTTTGTCACATTTTGAAATACATAAAGATAAAAATGTTAAATTGTAAAGTTTTGTGAATAATTCACTTTTATAGAATTGAAAGCTCTTTTAGAATATGCTATAAACAGGTTTTTGGGGCAGATTAATATAATCCTATATTCCCTTTATAGAGCTGAGATTGCTAATAATAATAATTACTAGTTAAGTTATTAAACCAGTGCTTGTTCAAACTCAGTTGTTAACTTAGTTGTGTAAATTAGCTGAATGATGTATATATTTATATGTAATATACAGCACGGTGGATTAGTGGTTAGCACATTCGCCTCTTAGCACTAGGGATTCCAGGTTCGAATCCCCATCTGGGTGGAGTTTCCATGTTCTCCCCGTGTCCGCGTGGGTTTCCTCCGGGTTCTCCGGTTTCGTCCAGCAGTCCAAAAACATGGATAAAGTCAATTGAGTTCTCCAAATTGCCCCATATAGAGTGTGTCTGTGTCTGAGTGAGTGTCTGCCCAGCGCCCGAGACGTTCTCCCCTGGATGGGCATGGGGACCCCCCCCCCCCC
>JAFMOD010000999.1:35237-46838 GCA_019802435.1 Corydoras maculifer
CATCATCAGCATCATCATCAGTATCATCATCATCATCATCATCAGAAGTGCTACCTCAGAGTCAGTGTAGAACTCCAACAACCAGAACTGTGCAACCACCTGAATTCTGTCTGCAGCGTCCTGTGATCACTGATGTTCCACTGTCTCTGAGTTTACATCCACAAGGTGGCGCAATAAGGAGGTTCTCTCTAATAGCATGAACACAGAGTCGCTCTTCCACACCACCACCATGTCGGGGTCATTACAGTCCTGAGAATCAGTCAGCACCCTAATAATACCTGCTTTGTGAGGGTTCTGCTCATCAGGGTAAAGGACTACAGAACGGGATGTTAGAACTACAAACTCCATCGTTATGGTGAGTGGAACCAAGAGGGTGAAATAAGATGGTTTCTGAGTAAAAAGGCTGATTTTAGAGGTTCACAGTCTGCATTTATTAAAATCTTGCCAACTCCATCCAGAGCCCTCGACCTCCCCCATCACCCTCCACCATTCACAACCGCTGTTTTCAGGGCGGCGACAATAGCCCCGTCCACCCTGTGTAGTGACCTCCCAGTGTAACATCCAACGACAGTGCAGCTTAAAGTTATCAGTGAGCGACAAAGCGAAGGGTTTTTCTTCATAGTGAGTGAAAAGATTAAAATGGAGACAAAGAGAGGGAGGCGGGGGTGCGGCAGGGTGGGGGGGGATTTGGAACTTTCTAATGTGTCTGTGTGGAGGAAGGAGGGGGGGGCAAAGAAAAGACCCACAGAGAGGAGAAGAGGAGCAGGGTGACGGGGTTTAAGTGACCTCCCCTCGTCTGTGTGATGATGTCATTTTCTTATTTGAATAACTCCGGGACGAAAGGTGCGCTCTGATTGGCTGGAAGTGAACCGCGCATTTAGACACCAAACAAATGCTAAGTGAAGGGCGCATCCCAAACCACATTCCTGACGCAAATTAGGACACCTGCCAGCTACAGTATACACTGTACAGATCGATTATATATAATATATATTCTGGGGCGGCACCGTGGCTTAGTGGTTGGCATGTTCTCCTCTCAGCACTAGGGATTCCCGGTTCGAATTTCAATCTGAGTGGAGTTTCCATGTTCTCCCCGTGTCCACGTGGGTTTCCTCTGGGTTCTCCGGTTTCCTCCCGCAGTCCAAAAACATGGATCAAGTTAATTGAGTTCTCCAAATTGCCCCATATAGAGTGTGTGTGTGAGTGAGTGTGTGTCCAGTTTTAGATTGACGCCCTGTCCTGGGTCTATTTGTCCAGCGCCCGAAACGTTCTCCCCTAGATGGGCATGGGGAACCCCCCCCCCCCTAATAGAGGATAAACAGGAAGATAATGGATGGATAAAGAATTCAAATGTTTTAATTATTCATTCATTCATCCATTATCCTCCACTTTATCCTCTATGAGGGTCATGGGGGGGGGGGTTCCCCGTGCCCATCCAGGGGAGAACGTTTCGGGCGCTGGGCAGATAGACCCAGGACAGGGTGCCGATCCATCGCTGTGCACACACCCACTCACACAGACACACTCAATTTGGAGAACTCAATTGACCTTGATCCATGTTTTTGGACTGTGGGAGGAAACTGGAGAACCCGGAGGAAACCCACGCGGACACGGGGAGGACATGGAAACTCCACCCAGATGGGGATTCGAACCGAGAATCCCTAGCGCTGAGAGGAGAACATGCTAAACCACTAAGCCACTGTGCCGCCCTATGTTTTAATTCATTCATTCATTCATTATCTTCCGCTTTATCCTCTATTAGGGTCGCGGTGGGGTTCCCCATGCCCATCCAGGGGAGAACATCTCGGGCGCTGGGCAGATACACACAGGACAGGGCGCCAATCCATCGCTGGACACACACTCACTCACACAGACACACTCTATAGGGGACAATTTTTTGAGAATTCAATTAACTTGATCCATGTTTTTGGACTGTGGGAGGAAACCGGAGAACCCGGAGGAAACCCACGCAGACACGGGGAGAACATGGAAACTCCACCCAGATGGGGATTCGAACCGGGAATCTCTAGTGCTGAGAGGCGAACGTGCTAAACCACTAAGCCACCGTGCCGCCCATGTTTTAATTAAAGTAATAAAATTTCTAATAGCCATTTTGGAATTTATTTCAAGATAAAAGTCCTATAATTTGCAAAATACGAACATATTTTTAAGAGACAGTGTGTTAGGTATAATCTTTAGTTTGTAAAGTTGTCAAAATATCTTAAAAATCTCGTATGAATCTTATTTAATCTACAAATCTTTATATCTGGATAAAAACACCTCATCGTTTTAAACAGTAGGCCTAAAACCCGGAGGCCTGTTGCCATGGCGACGTGTTGTGACGCCGCAGACTCAGTTTTCTATGGAAAGTTTATTAATTCTCCATGACGGATCGCTTTAAACCGACTGCTGCGTCACGTTTTAGTTTTTTAGAAACCACAAAGCCCCCTGGACCCCCCCCGCCCTCAGCTGCCCCCCTGCCCTCCCCTGCCCCCCCCCACCCCCCCTGTATGTGCTGATGGTGCGACCCTCCTCTGCTGGCGGCCGGCTATTCGATTCCCTCGGAGTCGATTCACGTTACAGTGCCTACTGTCCAATGAGTGCACGGGAGTCGACTCGGCTTCGTTTGCTCGCGACGCTCACGCGGACGGCAGAGAGTCGTTTGAATTCACGGTGTCATAGACTCACGCAGATGTGAACCGACACCGCGCGTGATCGCTGAGTCACGCCGCGTTCTTTCGCAGAAGTTTATTTCATTCCGACGCGATTCTGGAGCTCAAGAGTCGACTCCCCGAAACACCTGGACTCGGCGAATCGACTCCTGCTAGGCTCGCCTCCCAGCCGTAGCGCGTAGTGATGAGCATGCCGGCTCTTTTCAGAGATCCGGTTCTTTTTCGCTCGGCTCTCTAAAAAGAACCGGGTTTTTCGGCTCCCCTGACTTTTTTTTTTTGTAGCTTAAAGCAGTTCATTATAAATTCTGTATATAAACTTTTCATTCATCCATTATCTTCCGCTTTATCCTCTATTAGGGTCGCGGTGGGGTTCCTCATGCCCATCCAGGGGAGAACGTCTCGGGCGCTGGGCAGATACACCCAGGACAGGACGCCAATCCATCGCTGGGCACACACTCACTCACACAGACACACTCTATATGGGGCAATTTGGAGAACTCAATTGACTTGATCCATGTTTTTGGACTGTGGGAGGAAACCGGAGAACCCGGAGGAAACCCACACAGACACGGGGAGAACATGGAAACTCCACCCAGATGGGGATTCGAACCAGGAATCCCTAGTGCTGAGAGGGGAACATGCTAAACCACTAAGCCACTGTGCCTGTATATAAACTGTAAATGTTTATTTATAATAATATAGGTTTATGGAGGGCGGCATGGTGGCTTAGTGGTTTAGCATGTTCTCCTCTCAGCACTAGGGATTCCCACTTCGAATCCCCATCTGGGTGGAGTTTGCATGTTCTCCCCGTGTCCGCGTGGGGGGTTCCCTATGCCCATCCAGGGGAGAACATTTTGGGCGCAGGGCAAATACACCCAGGACAGGGGGCAATCTATCACTGGACACACACTCACTCACTCACTTACATGGACACAGTCTATATGGGGCAATTTGGAGAATTCAACTGACCTTGATCCATGTTTATATTTATATTTTAATTTTTAAATTTACATCTATTGTATAATACTTTTTATATATAGTGTATATATATATATATATATATATATATATATATATATATATATATATATTCTTAAATTAACATACTTGGAATTTTACATACTGTATATACATATATTTATAGTTAAAATATTCTATATTATATTTATACCTGTAGTTGTATATTATTCATTCATTCATTCATTCATTCATTATCTTCTGTCTTATCCTCTATTAGGGTCACAGTGGGGTTCTCCATGCCCATCCAGGGGAGAACGTTTTGAGCGCTGGGCAGATAGACCCAGGACAGGACGCCAATCTATCGCTGGGCACACACTCACTCACTCAGACACACTCTATATGGGGCAATTTGAAGAACTCAATAGACTTGATCCATGTTTTTGGACTGTGGGAGGAAACCGGAGAACCCGGAGGAAACCCACACGGACACGGGGAGAACATAGAAACTCCACCCAGATGAGGATTCGAACGGGGAATCCCCAGCGCTGAGAGGAGAACATGCTTAAGCACCGTGCCGCCGTTGTATATTATATATATTCATAGTTGTATATTAGTATATTTCACACATCTATACTGTATTTTTATGTATTAAATTTTTTTTTCTTTAAATTTTAAATTTAAATGATAACTTTAAAATAACAGGGTAATCGGGGTCCTTGACCCATAATTTAGTTTTTATCTCATGTACCACATGTGAAATTAATGATAATAAAATTTTCTTGAATCTTGAATGTTTTTGGACTGTGGGAGGAAACCGGAGAACCCGGAGGAAACCCACGCGGACACGGGGAGAACCTGGAAACTCCACCCAGATTGGGATTCGAACCGGGAATCTTGAACGCTGAGAGGAGAACAGACTAAACCACTAATCCACCGGCACGGCTCCCCAAAAAAAAAAACGGCTCCCAATGAAGAACCGACTCTCGTCGTTCACTTCAAAGAGCCGACTCTTAGAGCCGGCTCGCTGGCTCGCTCGCGACTCATCTCCAGCAGTGGGAGTGAGCGCTGGTGTGAGGCGCCTGCGAACCGCGGCTCCATTCTTCCTCCATCATCTCTCCGCCTCGACGCCCCGCTCTCCGCCCCGCCGACACAGCTCCGCCGAGCCCCGGGACTGCGGCCGCAGCGCGTCCCTCGAGTTAAAGCCTTTTCTGTCCTCCCTTTTCCTTTCTTTCCAGAGGACTCGTCCCGACGCCGGAGGACGGGCGCGTTGTTGGGCGTAGCTCCGCCAGGACCCCGCCGCTCAGCCTCGGTAAGAGCCGCTCCGCCGCGCCGCCGCTCCGCACACCTTCATCTCCCTTAACCCTCACAAAACGCTCACCGGGTTTGAGGACCGGGGCGAATGGAGGACATTTTTTTTGGGTCTTAATGAACGTGTCCCCGGCTATTAACATGCAAATGGCTGTGCGGTCACTATTGTCTGAACAGGAGCCGCAAATGAGATGGAGATGGACGCCGTGTGGGACAAACAGCAGGGACATGTGAATAAACAGGAGGTTGTGAGGTTGTGAGGTTTCGTCATACTTGTTGCTTATTGTTATTAATGAGTTCATGGTAGTTGTGTGTCTGCTGCATGAGGAGGAGGATGAGGAGGAGGATGAGGAGGATGAAGATGATGCTTCTTCTTGTCTCATTGTCCCATCTTTCATCGTTCAGTCCGTCTCCTTCATTCTGCCACCTCATTGTTTGGACATTAAAGGCTTTCTGGCTTGAGCCACATCATAAATCTCACTGGAGGTGAATCGGCATCTCTGGCTGAGGTGCCCCGCAGCCTCCACCCCAAAGCGGCCACATGTCCCCCACCCAAATGAGGTTCTGGAGATTTCAGAAAAACATTTTTTGTCTAGTAATACAGGTGTCCTGAGATTTTCCCCAGCGTCACGATCCATGTCTGATCTCACAGAAGGTGAGTCTGATGGTCTGGAGTCTTTACAAGGTCGTGGTGTTGCAGAATTAATAAAAAAAGAAAATTAAAAAAATAAAAAATGTCCAAGTGCGATCAGCTCCCTGTGAATCGCTCCATGTTCCAAAAAGCCACTTGGCTTTAGATTGTTCTCTTTTTCTTTCTTTTTTCGGAGGCAGCCTCCTGCAACTTCAGCTCCCCTCCCCATTGTGTGCCGCCATCCATCACTTTGGGTTCTTTTGTTCTGGATGAGGCGAGACCGGTCCCCGTTCACCCTCCTTGTCTGGGATGGAAATGAGAAAGTTATTCAGATACACCCCCCCCCCAGCTTTTTACTCCGTGTCCTCGGTGTCTCCGGCGTTCCACACGCGCGTCTTTTGCGGAGACCTAACTGTTGATTTGGAGAGGATTTGCAGGAGGAACGTGGCGGGTGGACGGCGGGTGGACGGCGGACGAGCACAATCGTGAGTATTGTCTCGGCCCGTCGTCGGCACAAAAGAATTCGCTCGGGGTATAAAGGACGCCTTGATGGAGGCGCTTTGGCACTTTTGGGGACGCGTGGCTTCCACGGGCTCCGCGTCGGAATCGCCCGCCTTGCCAGCGCGGCGCGTCGAGCGAGGGCGGCGGCAGCCGGGCGAAGGGTGTGCCGGTACCCGCCAGCTGTCTGCCACGAGAGCGGGCCTTGGATTCCGTGGTCCTGGGGCTACATCCGGCTCCCTGGTTGTCCTTGGCGGGTCAAAAGGAAGTGCGAACTCAAACGTCTATTCAAATTGGACGTTCGTTTCATTATTTCGTTGGTTCAGAGCTTCACAATGGACCCAGTGTCTCATGGCCTCCTGGGGAAGGTCTGGAGGTACCAAACCATGAGTGATGTTAACTCTGTGGAGGTGCATCGGGGTTATTATTGTATACCCAGTACCTCCGATCACAAAAATACACCCCTGAAGAGGAGCGGCGCTCCGTCAGCTGTCGAGTCAGCGAGACGGAATACTTTGGAAAAGTGCATCTGTGACCTGTTTGCATTAGCAGCAGCTTAAACAATGTCCTCGCAGCAGACGTTAAACTCATCGCATGATTTATTAATCAGCTGGAACCCGCTTTATTAGAGCCGGGAGGACGGACGCTGCCAGGAGACAATCATTATCCTAATGTACCTCATAAAGGGAAGGTTCCGGGACCGAGTCTCCGTTCACTGCAGACCTGACCGTGGGGCTTGTTGCTTTGAGGGGATGGACGGCGTCGCCCTTCTCTTCATTAGCATCAACCCTCCCCCCCCCCTTCCAGCTGCGGCTCATGCAAACGTTGTTGTTTGAGCTCCATGGCTGCTGTGTGGTGACCACAGCCTGGTCCAAAGAACTGAGGACACGACGGTCAACATAAAGGAACCAAGACCCTGTTGTATAGGGCACAGGCTCGCTCCAGAACTTAATAAAAACCTTCTGAAGAACTGGAACAGACTCTTAAAGACTGGCACAGACTCTTAAAGACTGGCACAGACTCATAAAGACTCGCAGAGACTCATATAGACTCGCAGAGACTCATATAGACTCGCAGAGACTCATAAAGACTCGCAGAGACTCATAAAGACTCGCAGAGACTCATAAAGACTCGCAGAGACTCATAAAGACTCGCAGAGACTCATAAAGACTCGCAGAGACTCATAAAGACTCGCAGAGACTCATAAAGACTCGCAGAGACTCATAAAGACTCGCAGAGACTCATAAAGACTTGCACAGACTCATAAAGACTTGCACAGACTCATAAAGACTCGCACAGACTCTTTAAGACTCGCACAGACTCTTAAAGACTCGCACAGACTCATAAAGATTCGCACAGACTCATAAAGATTCGCACAGACTCATAAAGACTCGCACAGACTCTTTAAGACTCGCACAGACTCTTTAAGACTCGCACAGACTCTTTAAGACTCGCACAGACTCTTAAAGATTCGCACAGACTCTTAAAGATTCGCACAGACTTGCACAGACTTATAAAGTTTCATATAGATTCGCACAGATTCACACAGACTCATGAAGACTTACACAGACTCACACAGAATCATATAGCTTCAAACTGACTCATTAAGATTCACACAGACTCGCACAGAATCATATAGATTTAAACTGACTCATAAAGATTCACACAGACTCATACAAACTCGTACCGACTCGTTCCCTCGGCCCCGTTTGGATTTGTGGACAGGCCGAGGTGCACCTGATGTTTCCGTGTGCAGAGCCGTGGATGTGGGCGGAGCCTCGCCCCGTTTGCGCAGAGCTCTGAAACTCGTTACTCTGAGCTTTGAGATGAAATGGCCTCTGATTGTGAAACGGCGAGCCCTGAAGCCGCTCGTTTCCCGGGAGACAGTTTATTGTCTCTGTCCTCACGCAGTCCATTGGTTTATTAAGAAACAATATCAGTTTGAACTTGCTGCCGTCGCCGGTGGTGGATGATCCCTTGCACTGCGCTGACCCTGACGTGGTGGCGCCGGTGTGTGTTGCTCTCAGCGTAAATGGATCGGAATCAGCAGTGCTCACTTTTAGAACCCGTCCAGCCGTCCGCCCCCTGTGGGCAGCATCATATTTAGGTGGTTGATAACTCCAAGCGGGCGGCACGGTGGCTTAGGTTTAGCATGTTCTCCTCTCAGCGCTGGGGATTCCTGGTTCGAATCCCCATCTGGGTGGAGTTTCCATGTTCTCCCTGTGTCCGTGTGGGTTTCCTCTGGGTTCTCCGGTTCCCTCCCACAGTCCAAAAACATGGATCAAGGTCAAATGAATTCTCCAAATTGCCCCATATAGAGTGTGTCTGTGTGAGTGAGTGTGTGCCAAGCGATAGGTTGGCGTCCTGTCCTGGGTGTGTCTGCCCAGCGCCCGAAACCTTCTCCCCTGGATGGGCATGGGGAAACCCCCCCCCCCCCATGACCCTAATAGAGGATAAAGCGGGAGATAATGGATGGATGGATAACTCCATGCACTGCCCTGGTGGTGGGGTGTTAGTACTGGGGTGGTCCGAGTGAATCAGACCTAGTGAAGGACATCTGTCTGTCTGTCTCTGTCTGTCTGTCTCGGCGTCTCAAAGCTGATTCGCTCGGATCATAAACCCTTCTGTATTTTGAGGAGCTGGAACCTCTTTGTGTTGCGCAGAACCAGCAGCCCAGCAAGTGACCTCCTTGTTTCTGAACATGTACACACGGGTGCTCTGATGAGGAGGAGGAGCAGGATGAAGGTCCATGTGGACGGGACAGTGGACTCTCTGTTGGTCCCGCACTGTGTGTGAGGAACCAGATGTGTGCTTCTATACTAACACACAGTTCCTTTAACACTGCAGAACTCTGATGGTGTTCAGAAATCAGTGTGTAAGGGGTCACATGACCAGGGTTGGAGCTGCTGCTGCTTCCACCAGGCTCGAACCCACAGCCTTCACAGGGGGGAAGAACCTAGAACCATCCAAATAGCTGTGTGTTTGAGGTTGGAGATCTGTAAGAACCGTTTAAGTTGGACCTTGTTTCGCACACTGGTCTACAGTCAGGCCAGAACAGCAAAGGGCCTTCCCTAAACTGTTTACACAATGATAAATGGCACGACGAGGTTCTAGATCTTACACACCTGAGGACATGGGTGGACATCGGTGTTTAAGAAATGTGTCCCAGTAGTTTTCTCTTTGGTGTGTGTGTGTGTGTGTGTGTGTGTGTGTGTGTTCATTTTAAAGAACATGTTTGCTTCATGTCTGCTCATTTGAATCTCAGTCAATAGAGGAGCACTCTGTAAGCTCGTCTATGTTTAGATCACTAACCGCCTCAGAGCAACACACACACACACACACACACACACACACAATAGTGCAGTGAATTCTATACGATGAATAGATGGATTCTATAAAGGAAGCGTCTGAGATCCACAGAAAAATATAATAACCTGAGGATGAAATGAATGGAAATAAATGCAAATGGTTCACAGGATGACAGACGAGGTTTGAACTTTTTACCCCAGAGTTTCTACATTACATCAGACTGAGGGCATAGAGGGGTGTGTCCGTGTGTGTGTGTGTGTCCGTGTGTGTATGTGTCCGTGTGTGTGTGTTAATATGGATGTGCTTTTGTGTTTTATATATATATATATATATATGTATGTCTTTGTGTGCTGGTATGTATGTGTGTGTGTATGTGTGTGTGTATATATATATATATATATATATATATATATATATATATATATATATATATGGCTTAGTGGTTTAGCATGTTCTCCTCTCAGCACTAGGGATTCCTGGTTCGAAATCCCATCTGGGTGGAGTTTCCATGTTCTCCCCGTGTCCGCGTAGGTTTCCTCCGGGTTCTCCGGTTTCCTCCCACAGTCCAAAAACATGGATCAAGTCAGTTGAGTTCTCCAAATTGCCCCATATAGAGTGTGTATGTATAAGTGAGTGTGTCGCCGGTGATGGATTGCCCCCCTGTCCTGGGTGTATCTGCCCAGCGCCCAAAACGGCCCCCCCCCCCCCCGCGGCCCTAATAGAGGATAAAGCGGAAGATAATGGATAAATGAATGCACATATATATATATATATAAAATATAAAGTGTGTATATTTATGTATTTTTTACATGCATTTGCATTTGTACATTTATTATATATATAAATATGTATGTCTTTGAGTACTTGTATGTGTGTGTGTGTTTATATGTGTGTATATATATTATTTATTTATATATATATATATATATATATATATATATATATATATATATACCCCAAACAGTTCATAGTTTCATGTCATTAAACCGGGATAGGTTGAAGGGTCTTTGACTTTAGACAAAAGTTTACAGATTCAGTAACAGTTCATACACCCTTCATAATGTCTGCATTTCAGATCAGAATCAAATCAGAGAGATGGGAGATGCTCCTCCTGAAGCTCCTTCATTACTCTCTATTGTTTCACCTCATTCCTGACCCAGATTTCAGGGTCGTGCCCCTTTTGCACCCTTATTATTCTCACACTCTCTCTCTCACACACACACACACACACACACACACTGCCCTCTGAATGATGAATAGACTCTGCAGAGTGGGGATTGTGAGCGTGACTCAGCCGTCTCCTCAATTACCGTCCCTCCATCCATCTCCCTCTGTCTCTGATTACGGGAAGAACCGAATGACCCGGCACATGTCCCGCTCGCTGACGCGGGCTGCGCCGGCCGGCCTGTTCCGCGCCGATTACGCCGACCGCAGCCGACACCGATAGTCTCGCAGCGGCCCCCGTGTGGCTCTCGGTGTTTTCCCGCGATGCCGGTGCCAAATGTCCTGTGGTTTTCCTGAAGCGGCGCGTGCGCTGGGCAGATAATGTTACCCCTCTGCCCTGTTGCTGCACAGATAATGGCGCCGCGGGCGAGTCCAGTTGTCACCCAGAACAGTTGGCTGGGGGGCTCGTTTGATCCGGCATCACCGCCGTCATTTCCACTGTTTGTATTTTGTGGGCGCTCTTACAGCTGGGGTTTATATTTATACTGTATTTATAAATGTGTCTGCATTCCGACATGGTGTCGTCAAAAATATGCGGACACCTCACCATCACCCAGTACGAGACGGAGCGACATCGGTACCCGACCTCCTGTGAACCCCGCTCCATGCTCCATGGTGAGTCGAGGGCCTCGGCGTTTAGGCGGTTGTACACACCCTGTGCATTGATTGGCTGGCAGTGAGTCGCTGCGCAGTGCACGTGTTGCGCCGTGTGAATGCCCACCGCGTGTAAACAAACCCGACACTACGGCAGGTGTTCGGTTCCAACCGCGCCGCCGCCACCGCCGCCCGCTGATTTGTGTTGACCCAGGTATTAGGCGGCCACTCTAATTGACTCTGCATTTATAATTAAAGGGCTTCGTCAGCAGCGCGGTTGACTCAGCTGTTCGTTATGATGCTCTCGCGTTCAGAATGTTGCATCTGCGCGTCCATCTGTGTCCGGCCTGCGGGAGGAGGAGTAATCCTCTTATAGGTGGAGCACCGTGTGTGTGTGTGTGTGTG